>APFE030973391.1:72065-91094 GCA_000404065.3 Pinus taeda
ATCACATCATATTTAAGAGAAAATTCTAAGGTTCAAGCAGTGGAAGATCACATTGAGCATCAACAACAAGTTCTCCAAATCTTAAAGATAACCTCACTTTGGCACAGAATAGAATGAAACAACAAGAAGATCAACATCGCAGTGAAAGAAGTTTTGATGCAGGTGACTGGCTATTCTTATGGCCGCAACCATATAAACGAATGTCCCTCAAGCAAGCTAAGAAGGATAATAAATTATCACCAAAGTATTATGGTTCGTACAATGTGCTGCAAAAGACTGGTACTATGGCATACAAATTGGAGCTTCCTGCAGCTTCCCGAGTGCACCTAGTTTTACATGTTTCATGCTTAAAGAAGCTTATAGGTTACAAACTCCTAGTTCAAACAATATTTCCAGAACTTGACGGGGAAGGAAAAATCATATTGGAACTTGAAGCAGTCACAAAAACAAGAACTCGACATCTATGAAATCGATTATTTCAGAGTATCTCATCAAGTGCAAAAACTTACCTGTTGAAGATTCCACATGGGAGGGTGAGAATTTAATACAAAAGCATAAAAAAATGCTCAAGCGTTGAGGATGATGCTTTTTTGAAGGAGAGGGGCATGTTAGGTCCCTATAATACTAGTGATTCCCCCATTACTATTGTCATTGTAGCCCTTATTGTTATTGTTGTGCCCCTGTTGTCCCCATATTGTTATTATTGTGCCCTTACACTATTATTGTTATGTCAGTTTTGATTATATTATGACCCCTTAGACTCCTATATATAGAAAGGAGGATTTTTCATTTGTATCATCTAAGAATTATTCATTTGTGTAATGTAAAGGAGTTTTATCCCTTGAAGAGGCTAATTTTGAAGTCGTTGATCTACCTTTTCTTCTATTTTGTGAGCTGGTTACATAACGCATCCTGTTCAACCTGTAAAATACCATGGAAAATGATGAGTCTCAACTTCAACCCATCCAGAGTACCTCCCAAACACCTTATGTGACCCATGTGCATCAATTTCATCTTTTTCTTCCCTATATATTTTTTGTTTTCCTATCAATATCATTCTTTTAATAAGTCTCGAGTACAAAGGTGATTATGCATTCGTCTACCTAATTAATTTGGGACATAGCAACTCTTTTTCCCAAGTTATAAGAATGATGATCATTGGTTACTAGAACATTATTGCTTGGTACCTCAAGCTCAAGTTACTATAAGTGACCATCAAAGAAGTTATCGGAAACAGGAGTGACTAGATATTTAGAGTCTAGTTTAGATATTCACAACAACAATTGGTCCAACCAAATAAATCTTGATTTTAATCGTTTAGGATATCTTTCGAGTACTAGATGATATTATTATTCAAGAAGATGATTTTTATATATGTATTTTTGGATGGATAGTTGTGTCCTTTTGTTATATTTTTATAATATTTGGTTGCACAATTATAACTATTCATTCATGTTTTTCGGCTTGAACCTGATATCTTTCAAACTATATATATCTTTTTAATCTCCTGATTAAGGTTAGTCGTGATATTAGTGTTGGATTACTATCGTGGCCATTTTTCTATTATAGAACTATGTACTTTCCTTTTAAATGATTTAATATACGCATTGTTGCTGGTTTCTATCACATTGTAGAGTTTACTTCTTCTTGTAGTGCTCTCAGGCAAGCAACGCCCACTGAGTAGGATGTATTTGCAGTGTTATAGTTCTGTTAATATGTCAATAACATAAGTCTATTTACAGTTCTATTTGTTTAAGTTCTAAATTATATCCATTTTACTTAATTTTTATAAGACTTTTGCGAATTGGATTATTTTAATGAATGGAGTGAGGGGCCTTGTGTGGAGGAATAACGACACAGGGATCCAATGGAGGTTATGTGTGCAACTCCAGGACTCATATGGGTGTTACTCAATTGATTAGATTATTTTATAACCATCATGTCGTGTTTATCTGTATTTATGAACTACCTGCATCAGTTACTAGATTGATTGGACGTCTTTGTGATGCTAACTTATAGAATAGACTTTGAATTTAAATATTTAAATGTTTCGTATGGTATGTGAGGGACAAATTCATGTTTTGGAATAACAAATTAATGATATAATGTTGTTACCTTTGATTTATTGTTAACAAAATAAGTCTATTTATTCATATATTTTGCAAGTACTTCATTAGTTTACGATCTCTCGGTCGATAATTTAATGTACAACAACTTAAATAAATTTCCCGTCATTTTTAGCGCCATTGTCAAGGAGGTATCAAGGAATTAGATTAATTTTGATTGGTTTAATGCATGATTAGATACCTTTGCATGCAATATCTGAGCATCCTAAAACACAAATTTGCAGGAAATGTAAGATGATACGTAAGAAATTGTGCATCCACTTTTATGGGTTTGCCTACCTTATTGGATTTAGATGATGCTGGTACTGTAACAGTAGAGGGAAAGGTAAAAAGGGTAGGGGTAAGGTAAATTTTAGTACCCAAACTAGTGAATTTAAAATAAATATATCCCCCATTACTAACTTGGTAGGTAACAACTCATATAGGAGGAAAGAAGGTGGAGAAATGGAGAATTCAGAGGGATAATTAGTTACTAGGAGAGTGATCATGCCACTACTTCTTCCATCGGTCCTAAGATTGAAACATTATTTGGAGGAGAAGAAGGGTCATTACTTCACAACAATCCAGATACCAGACTCCTGCCCCTAGAATCTGAGGTTAGATTTTTCCAAGGAGATTTCATGGCTAAAAGTGAAGGTGAGACAAATTAACCAAGGAATGAGGATGAAACAACTTTGGATTTTCCAATCGTTGTCCAACTTCCAATGTGCATACGAAGAAAATCTCTCTGGTGGTACTCCCATGATTTCAAGGGCCTAACACTTTCTTATTTGAATCTGATGTCTAATGTCATATCATGGATTATTCAACTGATGCTCATAAGTTGAAGTTATTTCCAACTACCCCGCAATAATCTTTCCCGCGACTGTTTATGGTACTACTAGAAAATAGTATAACAACCTGGGAGGACACGAGAAAGGCATTTCTTAAGAAATATATGGATTATTGTAAGGATCGATAATTGAAAGAGGAAATATTCAGAATATTGTAGAGGGAATATGAGAGTTCAGAGGACTATTTGGAAATTTTTTTAATATAATCTTCAGCATGCTAGGAAACATAGATTGGACCCTGAAACAAAGAAAATTGCTTTCTTGAAGGGTGTGATAGAAGAATTAATGAAAATCCTTAATTTGATGTGAGAAGGATATAAATTCAAATTTACCTTTGATGAAATTGATGTTGTATGTAGGAGATATTATCGTACGAAAGGGAAATTTGTGAAGAGCTCCCAAGATCTCCCTAAAAATCCTAAGGCAATATCTGGTGGGGTAAACAAAACAAAATTAGGGAATCTCTTGGAGGATTTTAAAACTGACATATTATGCACTCTCAGTTTACAAATTGACACTGTGAGTTTTAAGTAGCAATAAGAATAAGATCATGTTTCCCTTACCATCATAATGTTTCCCTTACCATCATAATGATTGTCCTCTTGATAACGTTTCCATTTTTGTCATTTGTGCATTATCACTCTACATACAATTATCCATCTTTGTCATGTATTAAAGCAGTGTACCATGGGGTCGAGAAAATAAAAAACCAACTTTATTTGTTAGCGACTATGAAGTTGTGTAAATCCAGACCTTAAGGTATGCCTTTTGATTTCTCTATTTCATATTTTCACATTTTCTAATCTGCGATATGCATCATGGAGTGTCATTGCACCGTGTTAGATGAGTCGTAACAACCACTTTAAAACCAACCTTGGAAGCAAGGTTTGTTGGGATCAGTGTTAAGTTTAGGTATGTTTTATGCTAGAGCAATTTATTTCAATTTTCAATAGCTAGCTCACTGTCTTTTCCAGGATCACATCAACATTAACGTAAACTGCAGATAGAACATAAATATAAATCGTAGAAGACAAGCCAAGACAAGAGGACACAAGAAGTGGTGCTAGCTACGGGTAAACCCCACAATGTGCGGAAACCCTTGATCAATTCTTCTTTTATGTTCTTCAAAGTTCAGCAAAGAAAGTGAGAGAGATAGTACATTTACAATAGAAGTCAATACTTTGACTTTTGATATCGTATGAGATCAGTTGAAGACATATTGCTTCAACTGATTATCTAAGATGACTCCTTCACCTACCAGAGTGTTGCCTTTCATCCATTTGCTACACATAACTGTGTGACACCATATTGTATTGTCACAGTGTTGAACCATGAAGACTGAGCTGCTCTCATCTTTTCTCCTCATCATGTTGCCCCTTACTGACATGCCCATGATCTCATTCATCATCATGCTGTTACTATACTTATGTTGCTTCATCATACAGCCATATGTATATCAGCCTTAGTTGCTTGATATGGCTTGCAGCCTAGAAAAGTAGCTAAGCTATAGTTCCATATTCCTAGACCCAAGGTAGTAGCTTAGCCCTCTTATGATGACAACTACTCCTAAATGTATCTTATCCAAGTTACTGTCATATATAGTCATATTAAGGATCACTTTAAAAGCCTTGTCATATAACAATATGTCTCTGCCATATGAACATTCATAATTGCTGCCATATGAATATTCAAAACTGAATTTGAATCCATTGTATTGTGATGCGATATCAGATATCTTAGAGATCATTAGCGTGCCACAGTAATGCAACAAAGTCTTAGAGATATTCAAACCACAGAGCCTGATCTATGCTGCTCGATCCGAGAACATCACAAGATGCTAAGAGTGCCATGACTGCACCATGGTGCAGTCAATACCTTACTACAGAGATGGCTTCCTTAACTACGACTCCTTCCATACTTGACTGTGGTTATGACTGCAGCTAGATCTCCATGAAAAACGTATTATTGTCTCCATGATCTGCGTATTATATGTTTCCATAATCTGCGTGTAAATTTCTCCATGAGTAGCATGTAAGGAGTCTCTATGATCTGCATGAAAGGAGTCTCTATGAACAGTGTGTAACACTTCTTTGGTCAACATATTATAGCCTGCAGCTAGGAGACTCCATTACAAGACTGTGTTTAGATGTGTTAGGGCTTCTTGAACAACGTGTAGGCTAGGGCATCATCTACGTATATGTTAGGGAATCGTTGGCCCAATGTACTCTTTAGCGTCTCTCCTTCTCCAAAAACCCAAGACGTGGAGAGGAGATCACTTAAAGAGTGTGTCCAAATGACCTCAAATGCTCTTCTATTTATACTAAAATGTAGATGATGAATAGGCATGTCTATTGGGCTTCTGAGCCTACTCAAGTTGCTGGTCAGCTTGATAATAATTCCATAATCAAAATAAATTCATATCTCCATAAATACTTATCGGAATCGGATGATATTTAGATCAATCCTTCACCTATAGATGAGAGGAATCCAATAAAAATATCAGCTGCCATAAATAAGCTGACCCACATGGAGTTTGGCCCTAGTTTCCAATTTTAACACTCCCTCTCAACTAGGGAGAACTCCATCCGCTGATCCATATGTCTGAGTTGTACCTACTATGTCTGCTCAGCTCTCCTAGCTCTGTCGGCTCTACTTTTCTCTTCTCAGCTCTGTTGGCTCTGCTTTACTCTGCTTAGCTCTGCTCAGCTTTGCTGGCTCTGCTTAGCTCTGTTGGCTCTGCTCTGCTCCGCTAAGCTCTACTCTACTCAGCTCTGCTGGCTTTGCTCAGTTTTGCTAGCTCTGCTGGCTCTACTCAGCTCTACTAGCTCCGCTCAGCTTTGCTAGCTCTGCTGGCTCTACTCTGATCTGATTAGCTTTGCTGAACCATGAAGAAGAAGAATTGATCGAGAATGTATCATACCATTCTCCACTGACTCGAAGTCAGACTCAGAGTGCGTACCACTAATCCCAGACCAGTCTCAACCGACCCAAAGTCAGCGACATAGTGGATATCACTCCTACCACTAGTCCCAGACTAGTATCATCAATCTCAGAGTGTGTACCATTGGTCCCAGACTAGTCTCAACTGAGCCAAAGTCAGCGTCATAGTATGTACCATTCTCACTGGTCCTAGGCTAGTCCTGCACTGACCTGAAGTCAGTCTCAGAGTATGTACCACTAGTCCCAGACCAGTCTCGACGGACTCAAAGTCAGCATCATAGTAGGTACAACTCCTCAACTAGTCCCAGACCAGTATCATTGATACCAGATCAATGAAGGTCATCATAGCATAGGGAGTACGGTAGATACAGCCATGTTTCCATCGGTACTACTATGGTCCCTATCCTCATTTCCCTGTTCATTGATTAGATGAGAGGTGCTTCACATGAGTCCCAAACTGCATGGGTAGGATGCCTCGACAGGAGAACTAATTAATCTTGTCCTCATAGGAGAACTTATCATCCTTCTACATAATCGCCATGGAGAACACATCATCCAGGCCTCACAAGAGAACTAATCATCCTGCTACATAATCATCATGGGGAACACATCATCTAGACCTCACAGGAGAACTAATCATCCTGCTATATAATCATCATGGAGAACACATCATCTAGACCTCACAGGAGAACTAATAATCCTACTACATAGCGGTATCCAAACAGCTCACTAAAGAGCTTTCATAACCAGACTACCTCTCAGGTTGTCATGCTAGCAGCAATATACTTTGCCTCAGTGGTGCTCAAAGCCACCGACTTTTGCTTCCTTCAAATCCAAGATATCAAAGCAGATCCCAAGGAGAACTAGCACTAAGAAGTGCTCTATTGATCCTCTACACTGCCTACCCACTCAGTATTTGAAATATTTCAGGCAGTGTATCTCAATCCATGAGAGATTGTGCCCTGAAGATATCTCAGAAGATTCTCAGCACCAACCCAGTGAATCTCAACCAAATATGAACTCACCATGCTAACTGCAACACATATGTCTGGATGGAGCTTCACCAAGAATATCAATGCGAATGAGTTTATGAAACTCAGAGGCATTTCCCAAATCTGGTCCGACATCACTACCATATAACTTCTAAAAGTTAAGATCCTCGAGGTAGTCATAGGCTTACATTTTATCTTTCCACATTCGGAATCCAACTCCCTCTGTCTCCTACAAATGAGAGGGTCTGCACCTGTCAGGCATAGGTTCCGGTATGAGAGGTCTATCATCCACAACCTTCGAGTAATGCTTTGGATTGGTTTCACTCCTAGTGAATCTTAGCTTCATCAAACAACTATCAATCCTCTCATACTACGCCCAAGGTGTTTTTCTTTAAACCATATAGGGCTTTCTTCCACTTGTATACATGAGATTCCTGATCATGAATCTCAAACTCCTCAGGTTGTTCCAAATCTATGGACCTGCTGCATGAGGGGAATGGTCCCCTTGTAACATTTTCCTTTAGTACATTTCAGACATGTACCTTCATGCTCTTTTTGAATTCAGGCATCCCTGTCACCATCTGACTTGCAGACCTCCGGTGTTGTGTCAATGGACATGGTCCCCAGTGGGCTTCCTGCAACTTGATATAACCCTGAACTCAAAAACATATTTGAAAAAATCTATTTTCAAACACGTACATTTCCATCGATGAGTGCCACCTTGTAACCTTTGACTTCCATTGCTGACATGGACACTAGGTTCTTCTTTTGATCAGGTACATAAAAGAGATTCTGTAAATGAATTGTGTCACCCTCATTCAATTGACGGGTAACATTCCCTACACCCTTTTTGGGATAGGTGGTATCGGCTCCAAGTATAATCCTATGATTATCTATCCGATGAAGTGCCTAGGGTTCCTTGCTTTCTTTGAAGAGTCGACCATTTCTCCTTGATGAGCTGTATTACTTGTCATTCCCTTGACCATGGAATGATTTGTTTATCTTCATCAAGAGAAATGTCTCTGCCATTCAGACACTCCTTCACATAATGGCCACTTTTCTTAGGAACCCATTGATCCTTTTATCTTGTCCCAACTGTCTTTGGTGATTTCCCTTTCACTCTTGTTGCGCATTATCTTCACCTCAGCTCTGATACCATGTTAAGTTTAGGTATGTTCTATGCTAGAGCAATTTATTTCAATTTTCAATAGTTAGCTCAATGTATTTTCCATATTATTAATCACATCAGTATTAACGTAAACTGCAGATAGAACATAAATATAAATTGCAGAAGACAAGCCAAGACAAGAGGACACAAGAAGTGGCGCTAGCTAGGGACAAACCGGACAATGTGGTGAAACCCATGATCAATTCTTCTTTTATGTTATTCAAAGTTCAGCAAAGAAAGTGAGAGAGATAGTATATTTACAATATAAGTCAATACTTTGACTTTTAATATTGTATGAGATCAGTTGAAGACCTATTTCTTCAACTGATTCTCTAAGGTGATTCCTTCACCTATCATAGTGCTGCCTTTCATCCATTTTCTGCACATAACCATGTGACACCATGTTGTACTGTCATAGTGTTGAACCATGAAGACTGAGTTGCTCTCATCTTCTCTCATCGTCATGCTACCCCTTACTGACATGCCCATGATCTCATTCATCATCATGTTGCTGCTATACTTCTATTGCTTCATCATACAACCATATGTATATCAGCCTTAACTGCTTGCTATGGCTTGTAGCCTAGCAAAGCAACTAGGCTATAGTTCCAGATTCCTAGACCCAAGGTAGCAGCTTATCCCTCTTTTGATGATAGCTACTCCTAAATGTATCTTATCCAAGTTACTATCATATGCAGTCATATTAAGGATCACTTTAAAAGCCTTGTCATATAACCATATGTCTCTACCATACGAACATTCATAACTGCTGCCATACAAATATTCATAACTAAATTCGAATCCACTGTAGTGTGATGCAATGCAAGATATCCCAGAGATCATTAGCATGCCACAGTAATTCAACAGAGTCTTCGAGATATTTGGACCACAGAGCCTGATCTATGCTGCCAGATCCGAGGAAATCACAGGATGTCGAGAGTGCCATGACTACACCACCGTGCAGTCAATACCTTACTGCGGAGACAGCTCCCTTAACTATGGCTCCTTCCATAATTGACTGTGGTTATGACTGTGGCTAGGTCTCCATGAACAACGTATCACTGTCTCCATGATCTTTGTATTATATGTTTCCATAATCTGCGTATTATATGTTTCCATAATCTGTGTGTAAATGTCTCCATGAGCAGCGTGTAAGGAGTCCCTATGATCTATGTGAAAGGAGTCTCTATGAATAGTGTGTAACACTTCTTTGGTCAGTGTATTATATCCTGCAGCTAGAAGACTCCATTACAGGACTGCGTTCAAATGTGTTAGGGCTTCTTGAACATCATGTAGGCTAGGGCATCATCTGTGTATATGCTAGGGCATCATTGGCCCAACGTACTCTTTAGCGTCTCTCCTTCTCCAAAAACCCAAGACTTGGAGAGGAGATCACTTAAAGAGTGTGTCCAAATGACTTCAAATCCTCTTATATTTATACTAAAACGTAGATGATGAATAGGCATGTCTATTGGGCTTCTGAGCCTACTCAAGTTGTTGGTGGGCTTGATAATAATTCCATTATCAAAATAAATTCATATCTCCATAAATACTTATCGGAATTGGATGATATTTAGATCAATCCTACATCTCTCAATGAGAGGGATCCAATAAAAACATCAGCTGCCATAAATAATCTGAACGACATGGGGTTTGGCCCTAGTTTCCAATTTTAACGATCAGGTTATGGAAATATACCTTTGTATCCTTATTTTCCATGGCCTCAGTATCCTCCAAAAAATCATCCATTTTTGCAAGGATATTAGTTGCCAACATCTTACCAGCAACATCCTCTGAACACTCAACTGCATTTACCTTATACTCAACCTTCTAGGTTGAGCCAGCTGCCTATGCAAATTGTCACTGACCTGAAAAATGAAGAATACCATCTTGTTTTACAAGATGAGTTGCAACCCTTCTCAACCTATGTCATTACTCCTATAGAAGTATAGGAATCCATTTACAATTAGGGAAGGTATTTCCATATTGTAGCCCCATTATTGTAGAGGAAGAAAGGGAGAAAGAGGTCCCTACTCTAGTAGAAAGAACCAATAGTCCCATAACCCCTCACCAAGATAATAGAACTTCAAAACAATTGTCAACTTCAGTAAATTCAACTTATCCCAAGAGGACGAATGAGAGTAAACCAATAAAACCCCCTGAGTATGATGTAATCAATGAATTGAGAAACATTTGTGTTAGAATTCCCTTACTTTGAGCTATTCGAGACATGCCTATTCACTCTAAAATAGTGATGGGTCTGTGTCTTAAAAATCCAAGGATGAAATGGAAAGATCCACCTACTATTCACCTTGTTGGGTAATGTGTTGATGTGATCACTCGAAAGAGGTTAACATAGAAATATATTGATCTTAGTAATCCTATTGCCTTTGTGAATATTAATGGAGTATGTATTCCTAATAATTTAATTGACCTTGGAGTGTCTATTAACATTATGATTGCATGTCTTCCTACACCATTTGCAAATTGGACCCCTGCGCCATATAAAAGCAAACTTCTAAATGCGCTATGGACAATTCTCCCGGGCTTCCTCTTTTGGACAATTTGGAAGGAAAGAAACAAAAGAATTTTCAAAAATCGAAGAACTACTTTGGAGATCATTTGGACCAATTTACGTCAGAATATTCAAGAAACCCTAGCCCTCCAACAGTGGAGTGTTGAGGACTTTCCTACCCAGGCACAGGAACAAAGCATATGGGACAAAGGTTCAAATTGATCCCAACAAAGCAAGCGCTATCAACAAGCAGCCATCACATTGGAGTCCCCCTCCAACAAATGTGATCAAACTAACCTTTGATGGGGCCTCAAAAGGAAACCCAGGCAAAGCAGGACATGGTGATATTTTCAAAGATCATGAAAGCTAACCTCTACTAATATACTTTGGTTCAATTGGATGGAACACAAATAACTCTACAAAACTAGAAGGACTATGGCAAGGTATGAACTTAGCACATCAACATAATTTTTATCCTATTATAATATAAGGGGACTCCCAAATTCTGATACACATGGTTACCCAAATACAATTGGGAACCACAACTTTGAGAGTCGCTACTAGCTGGAGACTAGCTGCCAGGCTCGAACTAATAGAGAAATGGATGAAAAATAGATGAGCTACCACCTTCATTCACGTCAAAAGAGAAAACAACAAGGTGGCCGATCTTTTGGCAAACATAGGAGTTGAACATGATCAGGTCCTACAATCTGGAACAATCAATATTTTACATGACCAAGCTCAATTACAAGCATGCACTAACCTGGTGCATAAGGAAGCACATCTCCCAGATGCGGGTGCTCAACAAGGGCAATGAAGTGGCAGTCGAACGGAATGGCATGTGGCTAGCCCACATGGCCTTCTGTAGTCTGGGACACTAGTCTAAAACTAGCATTAACAATAGACATAAATGGAATTTAAGGGGGCACTATCTCCAACCTGTAAGTAACCACCCACTTTGGCTCTATGCAAATATGAATTCCAGTGATAATCTTACCACTGCACCTGTCCATCATCCTCTGCCACTGCAATGCCTCTGCCCTCAAGCTGTTGCAGCACCCATCTCTCACACTGCCACCGTGAGACGCTGCCACCTCCTCTGCTCCATTGATTTAGGCCTGGGAATTCACTTCACGCAGAGCCTGGCTTTCCATTTCGTCTTCCATTCAGCCTTTGTGGCTAGTTCCTCCTCTGAGTAGCCCTTAAATTCTACTAAGCCTCTGCATCACTCTGAGCCTAATCCCATAAGAAATTATCATACTTCTGGAGCCAACATGCCAAGAACATGTCATCATATGCGAAGTGGTAGGGGTAGAAGAAGAGGAAGCCTAACTCGTCCCCATCATTCTCCAGTTTCTGGTTCCACTTCCTCTTTGGCCCAGCAGACTACTGGGTGCTACCCAAACACTCATAGTGGAAGAGGCTTCTCTCAATCATACCTCCTCCATTCAATGCCCCCTGCCTCACCTCCTAGCAGCTTTCCTTCCATTTCTACTTTGCCTCCCAAATGCACTCCATCCCATCCACATCCACATCTCCAGTTTTCCCAATTAACCTTTCGTTCATCCATGAACAAGCCCATCATCACCGCCACTATCTCCATTTTCATTCATGAGACGGAGCAAGCAATTGAGGGAAAAACCACTGAAGGTGGGGGTTGCACCAGAGCAATTGAGGAGTAGACCACTGAAGGTGGTGGCCACGCCAGAGAAGAACTAGACATGGCTCAAACGAGCACCCATGGAGCAGGGAAGCGGAAAACAGGGAAGGAGAAGGGACAAACAAGGAAGGAGGTGGACCAAGACTAGCATGAAGAAGAAGCTATAGACCCTTACCGTTGTTTCATCGAGGAGGAACATCCGGTGCAACAAGCAGGCAACACGGAGGCCTCACAATAGGTAGGTGTCGACTTGGAGGATTACAGGTGCTTCATCGTGGAGGAACACTCGTCGTCTCCACCTCGCTCCTAGTCAACCACATTGCTTGCCAAGTGTTTGCCACATAGCTCGCCATGTGTTCGCCACACAACCTGCCACGTGTATGCTTTTCTTAGGTTTTTGGAATTTTGCTTTCTAGTTTCTTTAATGGGGGTTCTGGAAAAACTAATGGTTTTAGGTTCCTTGGTTGGTTTCTGTTTCACCTTGAACAACTGATAAAAAACTGTGTGCAATTGCTAGTTTCCCCGGCGTGGACAGCAAGTTAAATTTTTGAAATCGTTTTCTGATTTAGAATGGTTTCCCATTATGGGCAGTCTAGACTTTGTCTCTTCTGTTTTTTGCCATTACTCAGGCATGGATAGGCAAAGGCTTAGGCCTCTATGTACAATATTTTTTCAGTAATAGAATTAGCCTAACTTAGAAAAAAAAACATTATCATTACACATAACATAAAACTTCTTGAATTGACTGATCTTCATCCTACCCCTATCATTCTTGAATTGGCAGATAGATCTAGAATCAATCTAGAAGAAGTTTTGGATGATGTTATTGTTTCCATCGATTAATGGCAATATCCAGTGGATTTCATGGTTTTGAAAACTAAATCAATAGCTAAAGGACATCTTATAATCCTAGGGAGGCCTTGTCTTGCTACCAGGGATGCATTTATAAGATCTAAATCTGGAAGCACATGTTATTTCTCATGGAGAATCTATAAAATAGATTACCTTATACCTCCCCCCTGCAAAGTCTCTCATGGAATCAGAGGAAGTCCCCTGGTTTGATGACTCGGTGAGCAACGAGGAGATAGTCTATCCAATGTGCACATTCAATTAGGTAAATAATTTCCAGGAATGATCATAAGAAAATCAACTTAATTATTTTCTATGTGATTTGGATTCTTATGGTTATGATTATCATTTATTAGAGTAGGTTTTAAAGAGTGGTGTACATGAAACAAATTATATAACATTTTTTCCTTAATTGTGTAATGTTGCTAAACTTTCATCAAAGTAAACAGAACCATATTGCATTTTTTTTGAGGTTAGTCCTGGTAAGATTTTAAATATTAGTAATGAACTTACTAACGAGCAACAAAAAGAATTGATTCATGTTTTATAGGAACAGATAATGGTCGTTGCATGGGATTACCAGGACATGAAGGGGATTGATCCTGAAGTCTATTCTCACCGTATTTATACATAGGTTGATGTTCATCTTGTCCAACAACCTTAGAGGAATATGAATATAACACTCAAGGAAGTGGTAAAGAAGTTTCAAAAGCTCCTTGATGATAATTTAATCTACCTGATACTTGTAGAAAAAGGGTTTCCCCTTGATTTTTTTTCCCTATATCTTCATGGAAATTACATGTGTGTGGAATTTCATGAATTTAATGTAGCTACTATGAAGGATTATTTTCCCCCTCCTTTATAGATCAAGTCCTAGACACCCTGGTAGAAAAGAAATATTTCTTGTTCTTAGATGGGTTTAGTGGATATAACCAAATTTAGATAACTTCGAAGGATCAAGAGAAACAACATTTACTTGTACCTGGGGAACCCTTTCTTAATGGATTTTACCTTTTGGATTGTGTAATTCCCTCACGACATTCCAAAGGGTGGTGTTGTGAATTTCCTCATATCTAATCCATGATTGTGTGGACATGTATATCGATGATTTTATTTTTTAGGAGGATTCCTTCGAAGAATATTTGTTAAATATTAAAGAGGTATAGATTGGATTTCAGCAAGCATGCCTTTCCTTGAGTAATATAAAATGTAGAATGATTCTAACTAAGGGAGTAGTGCTTGGCCATGTGGTTTCTATTGTAGGTATCGAGGTTGATCCAACCAAGATCAAGGTCTTATTTGAGTCACTAGTTCCTATAGTGCAGAAGGAGGTAATAAGTTTATTGGTCTTGCAGGATATTATAAATGATTTATTGAAGGCTTTACAAAGATTCCCTTGCCTTTGTTGATTTTTTTGTGTAAATATTCCACTTTTTTGTGGACTTATGAGTGCGAGTATGCGTTTAAAACCTTAAAAGAAAAAAATTTGGTTTCCCTTATTTTGAGGGTGTTGTCGCACAAATTGTCACGACAACACTCAGACCAGGGGCTGTCACCCTGATCCCTGATCTATCCGTTTAAGCCTGTCTCCTGCGGCTAAGGGGGGTAGACCCTATGGGACAATGGATGACCAACTGTGGACCAGTTGGTTTGGGAGACACGAGGAGAAACAAGCACTTAATTGATTTTATTAAGTTAATAGACCAGTGCCTTATGAAATAAATGATTAAATGATTATTTCTCAAATGCTGCAAAAATATGAACTCATTAACAATCGTTTACCATCAAACAACTCAAACAAAGTTTAACTTTTACCAAATGTGAGATAATCAATAAATGCTCAATGGCTTAATGATACTCCAGCAATTAAAATTTCGAAAAAAAAAAAAAAAAATTAGATGCTTTAAACAACCACGTAATTTCAAATGCTAACCAGATATCACATTCATATAGCTAATCTTCAAAATGATCATTCAAGCATGTTAAAAAATGATGAACATTAATTCCCACATCAAAATTTTAGCCTCAGCAAAAAAGATAAAACATATCAAATTCCGGAGCCAAGACTGAAATTGGCAAAAAATTTCCAAAAATATTTTTTATATTTTTCAAATAAAATTAAGCCAACATAAATCTAAATAAATAAAACTTAAATCTAAAGAAAATTCTAAACAATAAGACACAATTTATTTTTTTTATTTTTTATTTTTTTTTGAAACTTAAATAAAAGAAGGAACTAAAACCTTAAAGCTAAAACCTTTTTATGATTTTTTATATATTTTTTATTTAAATGAAAAACTAAACAAAATACAAAATAACTGAAATCCTAAATCTAACTCTAAAACTAAAGTCTAAAAAGTAAAAATAAACTTTTAAACTTTTTATGAATTTTTATTTTTTAATTTTATTTACTCTAAACAAAAATTAAATCCAAACTAAAGTTAATCAACCTCAAATAAAGTCTAATCTAGAATCAAAAGATAACTTTTTGGATTTTAAAATTCTAAACAAAATAAACAAACTAAAAAAAAAACAAAGACAAAGCCTAAAAATAATTCTAAATGAAGTTAAAACTGAACAAACGGAAAATCAGTTTTTTATTCTTTTATTTTTTTATTATTTTTTATTGAAGTCTAACTCTAATCTAACTCTAAATCTAAATTTAATTTAAATTCTCTTATCAAAACCTAAAAGGAATAAATAAAAAAACTAAACTAATATTGGAAATCTTTGAGCTAAAATAAAATTTAATTCTAAAATCTAAAAACACTAACCCTAACCTAAGTTATGATCAAAATCTAAATATAACAAAATAAAAAACAAACTGGACGCTGCCTTTTATTTTTTCATTATATGAAACCAAAACTGAAATAAAACATAAAATCGTATCTACCTTAAACTAAAAATCGAATTCTACCTACGCAAAAGACTTACGCATATCAATCTTCACTTTTGTTTTGGTTATTGCTTGTACAGGTCTGCGACTGAAGGAAAGTCGACAGGAAGCATATACGCAGGTAAGGAGACAACAAAGGCTTGCAGGAGTGTGGTGATAGAGAGCAGCGATGGGACAAGAATCGATCAAGGAGAATGTGCTTGGAGATGAAGGACAAGATTGAACAGTGGGCTGAGGACGCAGGTTCTACAGTTATGTTGGCGGATGTGATTGTTGATGTGATTTTGCACTGCATGAAGGATGCTGCAGATTTGTATCCACAGGTTAGCGATTTGATTAGAAAATGGGCGGCGATTTGATCAGCTGAATGGGCGGCGATGGGATTGCAGCACGTGTGCGGATAGCTGTGTGAGGGTTTGTGTGGGAGAAAAGGGTGAGATAGCAAGGGCGCAGGTAGGATTGCAGGTTTCAGCAGAGGCGTGGAACATGGACAGCAACAGATGAATAACGTAGGCTGATAGAGCAGCAGGTATGGAGAGGCCGGAACATAGCTTTGCTTTAAAAAAAAATTCAAAATGTCCCTGAAACACAATTACACCTGCAACATGACAAAACCCTGAATAATAGCGGGGAGTTGATCAAACCCTCAGAGGTCTTCAAAAAACCCTACAACCTGTAAATGGAAAAGAAAGACACCCAGAATACATGAAAAAAAATAAAACCCTAGAAACCAGCTACAAAATTTACAACTTTGTGACTCTGCAACAGCCAGATTTGTCAATAACCCTCCATAATATTTTCAGAATATCAGATTTACTATGAGATACTTTAGAAATCTCTCATGCATTCATAAAACAAACTTAAATGATAAACCTAGGATTGAAACTGGTTGAGCTCTACAAGAGAATGCTTGCGGGGGTTGGCTAGTTCAGTCGAGAACTTCCCCAAATGCCGACTGATATTCTCAGTAAGGGTTTCTTGCATAGGTCACTTCAACCATCAATAAAGAGGGAAAAAACAATACTAGATTCCAGATACAATGGAGATACCTGCCATTATTTCAGAAATCTTGTTTACCATTCAAACCCTAGTAAGTGAACAAGATACCTGTGTTCAACAATACTCTACATCAAGCTATTACTGTTGGCATTATGATGCATGTGTTGTACTTGATGGAAACCAACTCATAGAATATCAACTCACTTATATATATCTAGATGAATCTACGGAAGAGATATCAGATGTGACAGAATGCATGGGATGCTGGACAACTCAAAGGAATCAGATGACAGTTCTCAGTATGACAAGTTAGCTTTGCCATCAAGTCCAAAGAGGGAGATTGTTGGCAATTAATGATACAAGTTGTACTTGATGGCAACTCACCCATCTCAGATGATAAATTAAAGTGCAGAGAAAAGTTCACGCACTTTCATGAAGAAGAAAAGTTCTTTCATGCAGTGAAGAAGTTCATGCATTTCATGCAGAGAAAGTTCCTTTCAAATAACAGAGAAAAGTTCACAGCACTTTCATGGAGAGAAAGTTCCTTTCATGCAGAAAAAAGTTCACGCACTTTTCCCATGAAGAGAAAAGTTTCCTTTCATGCAAAAGAAAAGTCACGCACTTTCCCATGCGAGAAAAGCGCACGCACATGGGAATCTATAGTTGGTCATGGTATTAGTTCGACAGTTTTTGATCCTAATGGTTTGGTGCGTGGTATTGCATCCAAAAGAGTTAACCCAATATTGGGTCCGTGGTATTGTTTTGTTATGGTTTTGGACCATGGTATTGAGTAAGGCCTAAGACTATAAAAGGAGAAGAAGATCATTAGGCAAAGGCATGGAAAAAGACTTGAATATCTGATGTAGCATGAGATCCAGTATGCAGGATATGGGTTATGATGCATTGCTTGATCTGAGCTAAGGAGGGATCTCATCGGTTGATGGAGAGCAAGATCTAAGGGTATATCGGGATCAAATGGTTTGAAATGAATCATATTTATATGGTTTGATCATGGATAGACTAGATCTGAATTATTGATGCATGTTTTATTGTATGCATGTTATGATCTGGGTATGACTAATGTTTGAAACAGCCGCAAAGTCATGATTGAATATGTATAGATTTGTACGCGGGTTGGCTTTGGCGAAAGCGCATATATACGCGGGTTTGATTCATCGTAGTAGCATATACATAATGAAGTATGATGTTTGAAGTTGTAGTTGGGTTTGATTGTTATTGCAGAGTTCTGTAGTCTGCTGTGTGTTCTAGTGACTGTGTTGTTGACAAGGTTTCAATGTTTCAGTGATTCAGAAATTGATGATGCTAGTATTGATTTTTTTGTGCTTCAATGATATTGATGGGTCTAGAAGTAAAATTGGATGAAACATGGCCTTCAGATTATAGTGTTGTGCTTCAGGACTATCCAGTCTGAAAATGTATGAAACGTGGTACCTGGAGGAAGAAAGAGAAGGTTGTTGCCTTCTGTAGGTCAGCACCTACGTACTAATACATCAGTTAGTACAAGAGCTAAGGGGGTGGTATCTCCCTTCCAGTAGTGGCTGGAGAAAAATTAAAGGTTGGAGCATTTGAGTAGGCCAGCACCTACATACTAGTAAGTGGATTAGCTAGTACAAGAGCTAAGGGGGTTGTAGCTCCCTTCCAGGAGAGTCTAGAGAACGAGAGAAGGTTGTAGCCTTCTGCTGGTAGAAGCCTGCATACTGGTATAAGACTGCACCAGTACAAAACTATTGTAAAAGAAGTTTCTTATTAAAAGAAGATAGAGACGACTTACAGCAGGTGGTTTTCACCCACATTGGGTTTCCACCTTATATCATGGTGTTCATGTGTGCTTCTTGTTTGTGATGATCTGTTCTGTTTTACTGCACCTGCTTACTATACATATGGTTAAAGAAGTTCTGATGCACTAACTAATGATCAAAATTTAATGGATTAATTGAATCATAAGTATTTTGGATATACGCTAGTTGCATTAGACACAGTTGCGTTGAAGTAGTGTATATGTATCTAAGTATGGAAATGAAAAAGTTTTA
>APFE030973391.1:91668-107232 GCA_000404065.3 Pinus taeda
CCCCCCTCTCAGTATTATTTCCAACAATTACTAATGGTTGAAAAATAAAAATATGCAGAAAATACAACAACTCACAGCACTTCAGGAGAGTAACACCAGCAAGATTTCAACCCTAAAGTCTTTCTTTATTAGCACCAGAAAAAGTTTACAAGAGAGCTTTCTTCAGCACAAGACTCATAGATCAAATGATCTCAAATGACCCCTAGCACCCTATTTAAAGGAAAATTTCCCAACAGCTAGTTCGAGTGATCCATGTCAAAACGATCTCGACAGTCGATAAGGATCAAAACATCTTTTAATCTCATCCGTTGATTTTTTAGATGCATTAAAAAAATTGAAATTCTGCATTTATTTACTCAAAAAATTGACATTATTATTTAATTATTTTTTAAGTTTTATTTTATTTATTTTATTTTTTTATAATTTTTCATTTTTTTATTTTTTTATTGTTTTTTTAAATGGGTTCTCGAACTTAGGACACTTTACATCATGACTTTTACAATTTTACATCTCAAGGGGGAAAACCCATTTGACATAGACCCTCATAGACCACCCAGTTCTGCGACAAAACTATAATCTAGCAGATCAACGCACTAGGATTCCCCTAAGATTCTAATGACAAAATTCATTCTAGCTTTGGGGTTAGGCTGAAGGAAAACTCTGCCGATCATGGATCAGTGAGACAAAAAACCTTTTGAAACGTAGATTATCACTAGAAAATTAGGTCCACCTAGGCAATTTACATACATGACTCAGATCTGCTAAGATTATTTACAATTTACACATGCAGACTGGGTTTACAACATAATATGATCAGTTGACGATGATTGTCGAATGGCATGAACACGTCGATTAAGCGCTATCCCTTTTGCGAAAAAATGGGGTGTACTTCTATGGGAAGTTGACACGTAGTGGTCAAGCGAGGGCAACCAATTGGGCTTTACCTTTCAATATTCCCATAGACGCTTTAGACATGGCCTTGGGGTTTGTCTCGGGACAAAATGGTGACTTATGTTATTATGCCATTTACTATACTAGTAAAAATCTAACCCTCGTTGAATTGAATTATACTATGACAAAAAGGGAGGTCTTAGCGATGGTGCACTCTATAAATAAGTTCAAGCATTATATTATAGGTTACAAGGTTTTCATCCATACATACCATGTAGTTATCCAATGTCTTATGAATAAACTAGTAATTAATGGTTGAATCATGAGATGGATTTCATTACTACAAAAATTTAATGTCACGATTATGGATCAAATCAATAAAGATAATTTAGTTGTTGATTTAATTTCTAGGTTGCAACATGAAAATAATGATGTTCTTGTAAATTTATATCTTCTAGATAAACAAATATTTTTAGTTTCTACTCATCTTCCTTGGTTTGCAAATATTGCAAATTATCTAGCTATTGGAAAACTACTGCAAAAGCTTCTTGCTTGTGAGAAGCCCAAGATCATAAATAGAAGTGCCTATTATTCCTATATCAATGGTGATTTATTTTATGTTGGAATAAGGAATTACTGATAGGGGGGATGAATCAACAATAGTGAGGTTCTTAGAGCTTTAAGCACAAATATTTATTTATTTTCACTACCACCAGTTACTTGTGAGCACATTCATAATACAATATAAATAAACAATAAGATAAGTACTCATTCAGATGTACACACAATCCATAAAATGAGAATCACACACATATTGACACCAATTCTTTTACATGGAAACAAAAAGGGTGAAAAAACCAATTTGTTTGTTGTTATGATGTAAATTAAGCACCTACTTAATTACATCAATTTATTTGTGAGCACCCACACATAGGATGCCCTAACCACGTTAAGATATCAAGACACTAGTTTCCAAGAGGATCTCTTATGAATGAAGGCCACTACCTACTCTAGCATTGTTTTACTTTTCATACAATTTTGAAATTGAAAATAGAGGCTAAAACATATGCTCATAAATATATACCTGATCTACTCCTATACCAACTCCTTCCCTTTTTCTTAGTAGTTCTCCTTTTAACTATGCTCTTTGTTGCTCAACCAACACTAGACTCAACCCTCTATTATATTGTCTCTCAGTTAACAATTGGCCTAAGTCATCCTTTATTTTTCACACTCTCAGTAGTTAACATTGTACACCTCAACTCATGATAATTCTACATTCTCCCACTTTTCACAACTATAGTCCACTATTTTGATCCTTTGCTACACATGGAACAATGTTGTCTCTGCAATCCTTAATCCTAGATGGAAGTGTAATTTTTCATGGCACTCCATATTTTTGTTGCATCAAGTTGTCTACCCTCTGAAAACACATTCATTTTTGGAAATGGGCTTTGTTCACTCAACTATCACAGCCACATTAAATCGTTGGCTGGCTATCTGGGGTTCTCCCATACTGAGAATGAGTTCTAAGTCATCATGCACACTCTAGCAAAGCTCCCCACTCCTTCTTAACTATTTCACAGAGATCTTAGTGTACTGAAGGCATGACTCTCTTTCTTGCAGTAATTGAAACACTCTATCAGAACCCATAGATTTACTGATATAGTGCCCCCGGAGCCATTCTTTTCATTTAGTTTCCTATGGCATGTAAGTAATTATCAAAGGAGGTTTTCTTAAGCTTAGGACAAAATTTACAATAAGCATTAAACAAATGGCACCAACCTCTCTATGTGCATTTACTTCAACTACCTACCCATTCATCCTCTGTATATTGTGTGAGTTGCCAACTCATTCATGACTGTGGCACATGAAGCTACTGACTCATCCATATTTTTTAAACATATGCCTCTATATGAGTCATATCCTGAAATCCATGGTACCCATAACTTTTCTTTAAAAATAATTTCACAAGCGTTATGGGCTTTTGGGTTTCCAAGCACTGACCAACCTGTCCTTAGTACTCTCCTTGGTGCCTTTCCTTTGATTTTGGCCTAAACCCCTTTTCCCATAGTGATTTTTCTTTATTATAAATAAATTGAAGGCCCTTGGTCACAAAAACTCATGAAACTATCACACAAGCAAGTGCTATGCATGCCTTTCGATATTTGACACAATGTCAATTGTCAACAAAATTTCTATCTCCCGTCTCTGTTACTTTCCACAAAATCTCAGTTCTTTATTCTTATTTATTTAATTCCTTAAGGACTTCCAAGAATTTCAGGGTTCTGGGCTTAGTTCCTACTACCTTGACTCAATGATTATCCCATGACTTTTATTCTAAGCTTTTGGGATTCTATGCATTCAGGTTCTTAGGTAATTTTCCTGCAACCTTGGGTTGATACTATCCCATAACCCATTTTTAAATAGATCTTCTAGTTTTCGGGCTTCTCACTACCCCAAATGACTGCAATCTCGTAACACTTTTTAAATAAACCTTCGAGATTCCAGGTTTTTCGGGCACCGCTAATAAGGACTTCAAGGTACTTACCTTGTATGATCATAAATGTTGATCTAGAGGGCCATTTGTAGAATTCCAAATACCGTTGAAAATATATTTATAGGAACTTTCCAACTATGCCACTTTCAGGAAAAATTGAGTTGATCTATTGATACATAGTCTCTTCCAAATTATGGGACTCCCCAACCAACATAGTCATCTTTTTATGGCTTATCCACTAAGCCTACTACTATGATGATTCTTTATATAACATTGCAACAACCATGGGACCCCCCCTGAATAACATGATTCATCAATACCAACATCTATTTCCTCTATCCTTAATGCTAGTTTGGTCATGCCAACATACCCAATGCCACCAACCATTCAAACAATTCCAATTGTCCATCAATCTCCCACTTTGGCATTGATGGCAACAAACTAAACTCCCCCTAAAACTAGACATGGTTTTCTTCATCATTGTTGTTTTTCTTCGAACTAGTAATATTCTCCCCCTTTGTCATCAATGGAAAAGGATCCTCTGAAGTCTCCCCTTCAATTATTACAACCTACTCTTCAATTGATTCTTCAAGTTGAGTAGTTGTCAATACTCATTGTAATTCAGTCATTTGTGAGGAATAGTCACAACTACTATATGTTTCCAGAGATACAAAAAGAGCTCACTTGCAAGTGGCTTAGTGAAGATGTCTAGAAGTTTTTCTTTTGTGGCCACATATTCAAGTCAAACAAAACTAGCAACAACTTATTCTCTCAAGAAGTGAAACTTGATAGGAATTTGCTTGGAATTTGAGTGGATGACAAGATTCTTAGATATTTTTATAGCACTAGTGTTGTCACACATGATTGGAATTGGATAGGTCAATTCTATGTTAATTTCCTTTAAGGTCTGCTTCATCCAGAGATTTTGTGAGCAACAAGTGGCAGCTGCAATACACTCTAATTTAGCGTTTGATAAAGAAATAGCATCTTGTTTCTTGTTGACCTAGGACACTAAGAATTTTTCCAAAAGGAATGTTGCACTAGAGGTGCTCTTCCTGTCATCAATATTCCTTGTCAAAACAACATCAATATAGGAATCTAATATAAACTCCCTTCTCCTAGCATACCATAACCCATAGTTTGTTTTGCCTTGCAGATATTTAAAGATCCTTTTGACAACAATGACATGACTTTCATGAGGGCAAGCTTGAAATATGGCCATTGGGCTTGCTGCTTGCATGATATCTCATCTAGATGCTATGAGATATAACAAGCTTCCTATCATCAATTTGTAGACAG
This sequence comes from Pinus taeda, assembly GCA_000404065.3. Taxonomy (NCBI): domain Eukaryota; kingdom Viridiplantae; phylum Streptophyta; class Pinopsida; order Pinales; family Pinaceae; genus Pinus; species Pinus taeda. The sequence goes on from APFE030973391.1 coordinate 96,359, forward strand.
TATGATTAACCAACAATGTATCATCTTCTTTGCATAACTTACAACCTATAACCATGGGGTTGCTAATTGGCTTGCAATATTCCAATCCAAAATTTTCATAGTTTCTCATAGGTATTTGGATTGGGAGATAAATAACCCTTCCTTTGATTGGGAAATTTGCAATCCTAAGAAAAAGGACAATTCTCGTATCATGGAAATCTCAAACTATGTATGCATATAATTTTCAAATTGATGCCCCAACTACTCCAAAGATCATATCATCCACATACACTACCATGATTAGTAGGTGGTCATCTTCAAATTGTATATACATATTTCTAGCTACAGTTCCCCTCTTAAAGCCTTGTTGCTGAAGGTATATATCCAGTCTTCCATAATAGGATATGGGGGCCTATTTTAGTCCATATAAGACCTTTTTCAGTTTGCACATGAACCATTTATTTTTGGTGAGCATGAACCCCTCTAGATGCTCAATATAAACTTCTTCGAGATATCCATTAAGAAACATTGAATTCACATCCATCTGATACATGTTGATGTTTTTATGGATGGGAAAAGAAAGAAACATTAGAATAGCTTCTAGTGTTGCTATAGGTGCACACGTTTCTTCACAATCTACTCCCTCTATTTGGGAATATCCTTTGTAGATTAAGTGATCATTGTTCCTAATCACTTGACCTTGCTCATTTAGTTTACTTTTGAAGAACCATTTGGTGCCTATGACATTTCTCTTTGGGTCTTGGAATAAGCTCCCAAGTGTCATTATTCTCTATTTGATCCAACTCTTCATTCATTTCCTTTATTCATTAGTTATCCTCACTTTCCTAATTGAGATTCTTGGGCTTAATATGAGATAGCATAGCTACGTTTGTGCAGCTTGGGCTACCAAGGAAACTTCTCCTAGTTTGAACCCTAAGTATTTGATCACCAATAATTTGGCAATATGGAGGTTGCTTCTATACATATCTTGAGGGAGTTTTGAACCTTGGTGTTGTACTTGTTTCTTCATTTTCATCAGCTACCTTTGTTTATTCTTGATCTGAGAGTATGGTGGCTAACATTTTTTCTCCATCTAAGTTCATGTGTCCTTTTGAAAACTTGGATTTTGGAATTATTTCATCCACGACTATACCAATATAGTCCTCAACTCTCTTTTTTATTTTGTTGTAGCATCTGTATCCTTTACTTCGGGCTGAGTACACGAGAAATATACTTTCTTCAACATGAGAATCGATTTTTCCAGGCATTTTATCATTCTTTTTTATAAAACATTTGCTCCCAAATGACTTGTAGTGTTTTACTGATGTGGGTATCCCCTTCCACAATTCATAGGGAGTCTTATCACTATTAGGCCTAATTTGTGTTTTTTTTATAGGTACACTACTTTTCGTGTTGCTTCTCCCCAAAATGTGTGAGGTACATCTACTTCATCCCACATATCTCTATCCATCTCCTGGATTGTTTTATTCTTTCTCTCAACTACTCCATTTTGTTGTGGAGTTCTGGCCACAGAATAATGCCTCCTTATTCCATGCTCGATTGAAAATGCAACAAGAAACCCCTTATTTAATTTTTTCATTGAATTAAATTAGGAATAAAATTGTAATTCCACAGCACAAGACAACTTGTATGAGTTAACTAAGTTAACTTGACTTAGTTGGCTCAATTAATTCGAGTTGAGGATCTAACATCAGTCATATAGAGTGCCTCCTACTTTATAGGATCCTTGGTCAAGTTTATTTTTAGCTGTAATTAATTATTAGTTTAACTGAGTTAAAGTCATTTAAACTAGTTCCAAATGATGGAGGAACTAGTAGGATGTTAAACAGTGGGGTACTGCTTCATGTGTTTAACCAATTAACTAATGATACACTCATACATAACTCATGCATGTTAGAATTGAGAGTTACCTACTTTAGATTGGAGTTTAAGGGAAGTGTACTATTAGTTGTATAATCATCTGAATTGTACATGTGGTGCATGCAATCACAGGAAGGCCTATGAAAGGCAATTCATATTGAGGAATTTCCCTACTTGATAGGGGTAATTTCCAAGGAAACAACACAAGGAAATAGGGACTTGGAAAAGCCAAAGTTTGGTTAGGCATTTGCCTAATCTTGTCTAGGAAGCAGTGATAGAGATATAGATAGTGCATAGGTTGCTTGGGCTCGAGAAAAACATTGTAACCTTCTCATATTTTCTAACTAATGCAATATATAGATAGTAGGCTTTTTTTTTAGAAAATTACTTTAGTAGTTTGAATCTACAAGGAATTTCTACATGGTATCAGAGCTAAAATTAGTCTAGAAGAGGACTTGAATACGACTTTGTATTTTGCAGGTGAAATCGAATTTGCAGTATCATTCTTCAGAGCCAATAGGATGTCATTCTATGGCTTGAGACTCGAATATGCCCTTGAGGGTAGTTCAAACTATATTTATTGGAAGGATAGGATGGAGGCAGTGTTGGAAGACAACAGGCTAAATGAATTCATAGACAATGTTATTCCTAAGCCTCCAACAAAGGATGCTCAATATATGGAAGAGTGGAAGAAATGTGTTGCAAAGGAAAGAAGGATCATACTAGAAGGAATTCGAGATCATATTGTCTCGAACCTACATGGGAAGGATACACCATATGCAATGTTGCAAGCCATGATCGACTTGTTTTAGAACAATAGTGACCACATGAAGTTGGCACTGAAGGACAAGCTTTGGAATATCAATATGAATAAGGGTGACACAATACCACAATACTTGAGCAGGTTCACCTAATGTCTGGATGAGATTGGGAGCATCAATATTACAGTTACTAAAGATGATATAGTCAGCATAGCACTTCTAGGACTTCCCAAGAGCTGACATAGCTACAAGGATTTGGTAAATGGGAAAGAGCATATACCAAAGTGGGAGTGTTTGTGGTCCGACTTGGTGCAAGAAGAGATAAGGCAGAGCACCAGAGATGGAACCTCATCCAAGCATGATGATGAGGAGAACTATGTCTTAGCTATAAAGGCGAAGAAATGGAAAGGAAAGAACTTCCAATCCAAAGGAGATTCCAGTCAGGGTGACAAGAAGAAGGACTTTTTGAAGATTAAATGTTTTCACTTTCATGAGCTGGGACCCTATGTCACAACATGTCAAAACAAGAAGGTCAACAAGAATCGCTAAGGAGGAGCGACAAGTGAAGCTCTTGCTTCACAATTCAAGTTGGATTTCCCCTCATTGCTTGCATGGTGACATTAGTGATATGTAGTGTGTGGTATCTCGATAGTGGAGCCTCATTCCATATGACTGGAAACAAATAATTTTTTAGTGACTTGGACGAGAAGGAACTCTAGATGCACATAGAGATGGGAGATGATGGAAGTGTTATAGACATATTTGGGTACTTCAACCTCAATCATATATGTTGATAAAACAAGGGCTCTTTAACCTCTAAAAGTGTTGTTTCATACCCTAAAATATCATGGTCAATTGATTACATCATTTCCCAGAAGTTCCACTTGAAAAACCACTCAGAACTGGCCAAAACTAGACCATACTGACTACTCCTTGGTCAAGGTGTGATGCATACTGGCTCCTACACTAACCAGGTGCGATGCATACTGAAGAGGCCTTCTGTGGGGTGCGATGAGCAATGGAAAAATGTCTGAGGCAATTTTCTAAGTGGATGCTCATGGAATCTTCTAGAAACTTCCTCTATGACACTTGCCTCTGAATTCGCTCAGGGATGAGTAAGAGATCCAAGAAATCTCCAAGTGGAACTAAGAACTAAAAGTGGAATGACACTAATCAAAAACCCAGAGATGACTCACACCTCTGCAAACATCTATAAATGGATCCCTCACCTGAGAGATCTAGGGGCTGAAATTTTGTAATTTGTAAAGAAGTGTTGTTAATTTGTCTTTGAGAAGAAGCATTGTATTGTTGGGTGATCTTGCTTTTCATGAGGTGAAGAGGGCTTTGATGTTGGGAGGATGATGCTGGATTAGACAGCTGGGTTGTAATCCTCTCTTCTACTATTAATAAAGTTCTTTGAGTTTTCCTCCACATAATCATGTATTTGTGAATCTTGTTATTTGTGAATGCAATTGTATGGTCGATGTATTTCCGAATCCGCATTGTTTATGATATTATAGATTGATATGCTTTGATGGTGTTTTGTTGCTTTGTCTCTATAGGTATTCTCTAAAGCGGGACAAGTAGGAGAGGAGTTGCAAGCTCTATCAAGGGAGAGAGAAATCAAGCAAGGAGTCAAGCGAAAGATCCAAGTTGGCCCTCTTTGCTTCTCTCTCATATATCATACATAAAGGAAATCGCAAAGTGCATTGATTGTTTATTTCTAAGATAGCTACCCATCTTAGTGGGACTAGCAGATCGAAAAGACACTAGTTCTCCTGGAAAAAAAAATGGTGACTCCATTGGGGACTGAATAGTTTGTTTGTTTGTTATTGTTGTTGGATTTATAAACTACAGACGGAACCTGAAGTTAGCCAAATAGCCTTCAAACTATTCTGTCTATGCAATTGCAAAGTAGATGAATGCTGCTTCAGTCAATCTCTGGGTTAATTTATGAACTGAACATCTGACTTACAAGCATCCTAAATGCCCTTGTGGTAGCTCAATAACATCCTAAGATCATACCCCTGTACTTAGTTTTTATTGTCCATCATTGCTTAGCTTAAATCACTGAACTTAGCTGTAAATTTTGAGCAAAAACCCAACTCATTTTCGCTCCTTGGCCCATCGCAATGTCTGTAACTAGCAGCCTATATGCATCACACCTCCTGTGTGTTACAAGTGAGATGCATCCTTGTTTCCTTGAAGGACATGTGCGATGACTGAGTGATATTGTTTCTCTCTTTGAAATTTGGTTTTTCCTCCTTGTTTTCAGCTCTATTCAGTAGTTTTGCTACTCATGATCAGTAACTCATTACTGAAGCCTCTTTCCTTTACATTATTCAGCCTCCATTGATTAGGATTTGTAAATGTTTTTATGTATTTGTCCATCATTTACAATCCTTCGTCAAAAGTAGCCTACATCGAACTGTCGTTTTTTGATGCAAAAGTGTCATAACTATCGTTTTGAATATAAAAGAACAGTGTCGTAAAGTCTTCCTCCTCTATATAGTCGATTGTACTTTTTCCATTGTATTTGATTTGAATTGTTAATATTTAAAATGTCAAAAGCAGTTTTCTATTCGAAATCAAAAAGTGTCGTTTTAGTCTTCCTTTCATTTTGAAAAGAAATTGTTGAAGTGTCACTGTGAAGAAAATAGTTCAGATCTGTACTTAATTTTCCTTTTTGGCATTCTCACATTAAGGAAACAAAAAACAAATACATGAATTTGCATTTGCATTTCGACTGTATGCGGAAAGTGATTTAGGAAAAGTGCATTTAGTGTGTGCTCTCTGCTCTTTGTTGAAAGAATCGTTATCTTCTTTCATTAGTAGCTAAGATTTTCATTGATAAAAGAAAATAAACAATTGTTTATCATTTTAGATTGCATATTTAGGAATTTTACATCTACATCACGTGGTGAACCTTGAAAGGAAAACTTATAAACAAGATCAACTCTAAAATAAATCTCAATGAACTTAACAATGCTTTGGAACCTAACGCAACACGTCTAGAGGTCTAGGCTAGAGACGTATTCCGACATCGTAAAACCTGGTAACTATCGTTTTCATCGAAGGTTGGGTGATTCCTCCTCTTTGATACGACAAGTGCTAGTACAGACTTGTGCTCCCTGTACCGTCGAGTATATATTGGGAGACCACAATAGGCTGATATCCTTTATCCATAGGAAGCCATGTTTGCTGCTCTATCGATCGCAATGCATTGAACACAGCATTCGGGAAGATTGACTGTCGTACATGAGTCCTTGGTAATTTCTCTTTAATTTACCACCAAGGTGTATTTTGCAGTTTTGCGATTGGTTTGGTAATCCCTCTGTCTAGATTTCCAGAGTAGTCATTTTCGTTCCTTTTCGACTCCTTAAAAGAAAAGGTCCATCTGAGCACTTGTCACTTCAGGCTCATTAAAAATAGAAGGAGACTAGAGTCATCTTTAGCTTTTTCTCGACTCTTAAAAATTGAAAAAGCAAAGTCGTGTCAAAGCGTCATTAAAATTTATTTAATTCGGAATAACATCCCTGCTCCTTCATTGATCTTAGGTTGAGGTAATGGATTCCACCAATCAAGGAACCCCTCTTGGGGGGAATCTTAGTCCTTTCTCTTCTTGGGGAGATATCGGTACTACGTATATGGCTACATTGTCCCTTCTGGGAATCACAATTGGCCTGCCAGTATGGCTATTCTCAACCTCTGTAGTTCAAAATACCGTGATTCCTCATCAATCAAATTAGAAACCAGATGATACTGAAGTTGTCCCTTCACCTTCTACTTCACTTGTTTCTCCCTCCCCTTCTTCCTCTTCGCTTGGTGAAACTAGTGATACTAAAAACCAAGTGGCTGAGAAGAAGAAGAAAGGGAAGGAGAATAAGAAGAAGAAGGGAGCTAAGCAAGGGGGCAACCATGAATCATCTGGTGAAAATCTACACGCCAAACTTTCCAAGCACAGATCTCCATGCATAATTTGCAAGGGATACCACCTTCATCAAGATTGTCCTTGCATTCCTCGGATCTTAAGAGAATGGTCTCCCCATTTGCACCGTACGGTGTCATCAACCTCTAGCGACCATGTTGACAGCACACCATCAACTAGTGAAAATGAAGTCAATGGATAGGAAGGAAAGGTCAGATTTCCATGTAGGTTATGTGAAGGTGATCATGCTCTTCACCGTTGTCCCTTTTTGGATGAAGCCAAAAGTGTCTTGGATAACCGTCCTGCTTCGCCGCAGTGACTCCCGCTAGTTGAAAATCTGATTGACATAACTCAATCATTGGTCAAAACGCCTATCATTGAGAATGAACCTTATGAGTCCATAACATACCAAATTCAATAGGCCGAGATGGCAGTCGACCGAGTCTTGCCTTCAGAAGGTCCATCTTCAGATGATAGTATTTCCAAAGAGAATGAAAACGATGTTGTTCAAATTCCTTTTGTTAATACAGAGTTTGATGAACTTGGGGGAAATCCACCAGTTCCTTTACAATAGGAGGAAACTCCCCCAGTTCAAGGGGTTCATCCAACCATTTGTCTGGTACCCCCTCCAAGCAGTCTACTCATTTCCTTCGATTGGAATCAACTAGCAAGACCCCGCCTTCCGTCTAATGTACCATTCTGGATCATAGTACAAATTTACAAAATGATCGTGTCTGGCACTATCATAGATGAAGGGGATTCAATGAGTATCCCATCCTCAACTACCTAGAAAGCACTTGGTTCCCCATCGCTTGTGCCTGTGACAGAAAATTTGTCAAGCTTTAACAAAGGAACTAGTCGACCGTTAGTGATTCTTCCAAAGTTTCCAATAACTTTGAAAAGGAAAACCGTTCACTTGAACGTGATGGTAGTCCAAGGGACATTAGATTACAATCTACTTCTTGGATCTGACTATGTTTATAGCATGGAAGCTATTGTTTCCACACTGTTTCGAGTGATGTGTTTCCTGCATGAAGGTAAAATGGTACAGCTTATTGACCAGCTTTCATTTCCCGGCTCAAACATAGCTACAAGTCAAACATCATCCCTGAATGGTCTCTTTGCATCAAGAATGTCTCTTCAACCTTCATTTCATCCACCTAATTACCACGAGTAGTCTGATGAATGTAACAAAGCTTAAGGGGGATGCACCTTGGTCTGCTTCGGTAGGAAAACCCAGCCGAAAAGAGAGGTTTCCCGACAAGTTATGTGATTGGAAGCTCACACCATTCACATTTGTTTATTTCGATGGACAAAGCCAAGGAAGTGTTTTTGTCTAACCACTGAGAGAAACAATATTGCCTAACTGCAAGGACTTCCATATGGTGATCAGGAGACTCTCCTTTTCTCAATACCTAGGGGCATGCAAACCTTTTTATGCAAGTAAAAAACGACCAATTTCTTTTTTAGATTTTTAGAGTTTTTAGCTTTTTAGCTTTCAGTTTCAACTTCTTAGGTTAGGTGATTGGTTTGACCACCATCCACCTTTGTCTACAATGCACAGGTGAAGCAAAGGAATTGTTTTGTCGAAAGACAAAACTATCCTACCTAACCTCAGTAGTTCCTTAGCTTTTAGTGTAGTTAGCTCTATAGTTTGGTCGTTTCTAGCCTTCGTAAAAAGGTCTGAGAAAAGTTTCGCATGGTGCAAGCTCACTAAAAAGTGAACCTACGAACGAGAGACATCTTTAAACAACTGGTATGAGCAATGTTTCTGCAAGGTTCAAGCTCATTAAAAAATAAACCCGCCTTCAGTAAACGACATTTGTGATTGCCATGCTATCAGCCTTTTGAGCCTTGGTTTTGTTCCTACCATCACCTCCATTCTTTTGGCTGATCATACGCTTCCACTTGATTGTTTACCCTTTTGAGGAATAGCCGCGACGAGTGATTATGTTAGCCACCCTCTTCACACTGCCATGTTTTGAGAAGTTCCAAACTTACCTGGAACCTGTTGCTACCCGAAAACATCACTCGTTCCTAAAAAATGAGTCTCTTTTAAGCTCTTTTTAGACTTGTTAAATATGAAAAGATTGCTGACCTACTGGCCTTTCTAGCTTGTTAAAGTAAGGGGAAGTTCCATTGCTCCCCTACATTTTAATCTTTTTGGACCTCAGGGATTATCACACAAAAAGATCGAGCGCTTGTCTTTTTCATCTCGCTAAAGCGATTTAAAAGTCATTCCTTTCGTATTATTTTATACTTTTTCGAACTTAAGGGATTTTCCTACGAAAAAGGACTATTGGAGTTTCCTTTCCATCCCTTTTCAAACTCTCTAAACATGAAAAGGATTGAGTTATACTTGTCGTCAGACTTGTTAAAACAATAGAGACAAACTTGTCCACCCAGACAAGAATGAGTTTCCCTATCGCTAGGCTCGCTAAAACATAGCGACAGGTTTGCCCAAAGGGAAAATTATAGACCAAGCATATGTTATACTCCTCAAGCTTGACAAAAATAAAGAAGTACTGGTCAACAATGACTAGGGAAAAAGGGAAGAAAACTTGAAGAACTTCATTGGTAGCAGGTCAATCTTGAACATGACACTTTCACTCCATCACCATGATTGAGTCGAGTTGGGTTATTCTGTTCACCAGTCATATCACCATTGGTCCTCCGTACCATCCATCTTTTGGGATTAATGCTACCAAATCCATCTTAGTGTCGCTGATATGTTCAAGAGAATTCATTTAGAGAATTCACCACCCAGTTGATGCCTCATCCATTGCAATACCTTCACCCTCCATTTTTCATGATCGCCATTCCTAAAACTTGTATCATCATATCGTTTTCACCTCCAGAAAATTATTTGCTTTGTTTTGTGTTGTAGATGTGGATACATTAAGGCCCTCCTACGATGGGTCACTTCTTGTTGACATCAGCTCATTATCCAAGAATTTGAATTAGAAACAACCCTTTCAATACTTTGAAGCTTGCATGCCTCAATGGCAAGTTTCTCACTTCCGGCAACAGGTTTACATCAATGGCCTTCGACCGAAAGATTTTACGTGGTGCTCGACATCAAATCATATATTCACACCACGTAAATTGTACTGTAGTACCTTGAGGATCATTATCATTATCGGTGATTCCTCTCGCACCTGTTAACAGCTTACATCATTGGCTAGTAATCAGGCGATGTCTTTCCTTGTTCGACTTTAGGACATATTTTCACATGGATCGACTTGCACATCGGGCGAAGATTGAATGAGTTTTAAATCCTCTAATCTAGTTTCATCCATCTGGGCTGCGATATATTCATGAATATAAATGTACACAGAAGCTGCACAGATGATCATCCAAGCTAAGGGATGATGACTCTACATACAAAGAATCACCAATCTGCAACAACAGATGATTATTTGTCCTATGTACCTGAAAATGAATTTATAAAGATGAGCATGGGAATGCCCACCTTAGCCAGATCATGAAAATAATATGATGATGATGTATTTTATTGTATTTTATACAGGTCACCTTCCAGTTTGAATACCTCGGATCCTCATGATAAAGCATGTCACCCGACATCAAAAGATTTACAACCTCATGCTTTAGGGGACAACTGTTATAGACATATTTGGGCACTTCAACCCCAATCATATATGTTGATAAAACAAGGGATCTTTAACCCCTAAAAGTGTTGTTTCATACCCTAAAAGATCATGGTCAATTGATTACATCATTTCCCAGAAGTTCCACCTGAAAAACCACTCAGAACTGGCCAAAATTGGACCATACTAACTGCTCCTTGGTCAAGGTGCGATGCATACTGGCTCCTACACTAGCTAAGTGCAATGCATACTGAAGAGGCCTTCTGTGGGGTGCGATGAGCGAGAATGGACAAATTTCTGAGGCGGTTTGCTAAGTGGATGCTCATGGAATCATCTAGAAACTTCCTCTATGACACTTGCCTCTCTGAATTCGCACAGGGATGAGTAAGAGATCCAAGAGATCTCCAAGTGGAACTAAGAACTACAAGTGGAATGACACTAATCAAAAACCCAGAGATGACTCACACCTCTGCAAACATCTATAAATGGATCGTAGATTACTGTGGTGTGGTTTCTGAGAGGAATTCAGATTTTCCACAGTGCCCATCTTTATATCTGTCGACGTTTCGAGTCTAAACCCAGACTCATCATCAGGACTCATGTATGGAGAAAAGAATGTAAAGGGATTTTTGATAAATATGAATTAGGTTTGATGTAAAGAAAATATGGCCGACTGATTTATTTATATTACTAATTATTACTGTTATTATTAATCAT
>APFE030973391.1:144020-188985 GCA_000404065.3 Pinus taeda
GTTAATGAAGATATTTTACCTCTCAGATGACTCAATGCCTGAGATATTTTGTATGAAACACTTCTATATATTCCCCCTCGCATTAGTTAGCAAGGGTTGGACATTGGATGTAAGAGATTGTTCATATCCATTCTGCTTTCTTTCATTGTAACTCTCAGAGAAGTAATACAAAGGATGATGGAATTTCCAAAGCTCTGTGTTGCTTGATGTTGTCTGCTGTTTAGCTGAAAGTGGCAGGATTCCTGCGTATTTCATGGCACAATAAGTTTCTCTTGTAACTCTTTGTCATGTGTTTGTTATCTTTCATATCTCTTTCATGTTTCCTGTGTTTAAACAGTTAATAGCAAGGAAAAAGAATAGTTCGAGGATTTAATCACAGATTACCCTGAACTCAATCTAAGCTATTTTGAATGTCTTTTCTTCAGTTATAGTAATGAAAGCGTAATTCTTAATTGCTACCCTTTCACACTATATCATCACAGTGATTATTGTTTCAGGAATTCTAGTTTTCTCCTGAGGAATACATCCCTTTCCCACACCCCAGCTTAGTGGAAAATTCTTAATTACTTTTCACTGGTTGTTTGCACTCCATCATCACAATTTAAAGTTTGTTTCATGAAGTATCTAAATGGCCCTGTAACTCCAGCTGCATCAAACTCAGGATTTCAAGAAACCAACAACCACAGACTCCATTGCCCAATGGACTAATTTTACCTGCAGAACTACATTTCAAAGCTTTCAGAAAAGCATCCTCCCAACCAAACATAAACCAAAACTTTCACTCCATAACTAGCCTAAAATCTCCATAGAACAGAGACAAACCTTAAAGAGAGAACCCTCTCTGATTACAGCTGGGCTAGAAGCTGTAGTCCAAAGATTGGTTAGTGGTTACCCCGGCCGTATTCCCTTGGGAGTCATAGGGAACAACCTGGGTGTTAACAATACCTAGTCGTATATAATCTCCACTTCAAAGGGTTACTACACGTTCGGTGATGCTAGAACTTGTGCTTGATTGATCTTCTTCTTTAGCTCCTCAAAAGCCCTATGTTGACCCTTTCCCCACAGGAAAACCTTGCCGCCTACTATTATAGCATGGTGTGGAGCCGCTACTACTAAAAAAGGGCTATGAATTTCCTCAAGTATTGTCACACCCTAATGAAAATCTTAACCTGAGAAATATTAGTAGGAACTGTACATTTCATTATGGCCTTCATCTTGGTAGTATCTATCTTTAGCTCTCCTCCACCTATCACACTTCTTGAAATTTTCTAGTAGTTGGTGCTTCTTTATGTCGAGCGATAAAAAGGTGTCTTTTTAACTCCTAATTATCTTCACATTAATTGTCAACCCAGGGACGACTTTTTATTTCAAGAGTATACTTAGTATGAGGCAGTGATTAACTCAAGAGTAATGTTTTGTAGTATAGTGCTTAAAATGCAAAAGTAAATGAATGCTTGAAATAAAATCTAATTGGAACAAAAAGAAACTGAAATGTTCTAAACTAAATCATTCACTCAAACAACCATCAATCTAGGATACAGTAGCAATAACTTATTCCTCTAGAGATTGATGCAATTGAAATCAATCTGGAACAAGACAATCAATCTGAGAATGAGGAAGCAATAACCAATGTTCTCTACAGTTGACAGTCTTGCTTTAAAGCAATTAAAAGGAAATAGAAATTGAACGAAAGCTGTTATTGGAGGTAAATTATGAAAACTCTTTAAAAGCAAACTCTTTGCAATTAATCAGAAATGAACAGAAAAGTAAATAGGTAGCAAACTATAATTAAAGGAATTAAACAACAAATCATATTTAATAAATCTGAACAGCAAACTCTAATTAATGGAATCGAATAACCAACAATCTGTAACGAATATCAAAGTCTGAAATGAACAGCAAAGCTTTACATTTGAAATGAATAGCATAATAATATACGTTAAAAAGGATAATAATCTTTGTTATGATGGAAAAGAACAGCCACGTGATTCAATCTCAACTTGTACAATAAAACAATTTCATGAAATACTATAACAGTTCGTTGTAAAAACATGAAACTGTAAAGTAATGCAATTCAAAAGAATAGGAAATAAATCAAACCATCACACGGTAGCAATTGTAGAGATATAATATACAGCAGCAGTGTAATCCACCAGAGGCTGGGCCCTTAGCTACCAGTGGATGTTGTTGGGCTACTTCATATAAGGTGAATGAACAACAACTCCCAAATCATATATTAATCATCAAATTGTGAAATCATTACAGCAGTAGAAGCTTTGAGAATTACAATGGTAATGCAACAATCTCATTTTCCTCCTATTCTATCCTATCCCATCATGAATAATCCATCATCATTCTTGAATCTCCAATTTTGAATCCTCAATTCTCCCTCTCCATCTCTATCTCTATCTCTGTTCTCTGTTTTCATTTAAATAGAGAGAGATCAGAGAGTAGTTACAACGGAGATAGTTACAACATGATTTCTATTACAAAATTGGATTGTTTCTAACCAATTGATCAACAAGAAAATATATTTCCATCTATATTTCAACAAGAGCAAGGCGAATTTGGCTTTGTAGCTGAGATTTGGGAAACGGCCACACAACAAATATGAGAAAATCGAGCTCAAAGAACCCTGCGTTTCTCTCAATACATGCCAAATTTAGGCAAACTATTCTTCACTAAAGTTAATTTGTTCTGTTCTGGACAAAACCCATGTTCCGGATTTTCCATATTCTTGTTCATTTTCCCAGAATCTCAACCGCAAATCTGTCACTTCTTATTCCAGCGAATTTCTGAGTTGGAATATTTTATGATCAAATCTTCAATCTGGAAATTGTATTGGAGGCTAAAAATGGTGAGTAATGTTACAACCAATTTATTAAAACTATCATTGATAAAATCATGCATAATCATCAATTTATTAGAAATAAAGGAGAATAAATAATATTTTTACATAAGAGCATAAATCATTGTAAAATAGAGTTATATGATAAATTATGATAAATGACGTGATGAAGAAGAGTAAAAATGGATGAAATAAGTGTTAAAAAGTGGTCGTATTCACGGCCCAACACTTTAATGTATCCAACACCTACATCAAATTTGATATGTGCTCCTCCCAGGTGTCATTTTATACCAATATTTTATCCAAATAAACAATAACAAATGAATCTATAAAAGGGTGGAATACATCATTATTTAATCTCATAAATATAGTTGGTGCATCACATAGGCCAATTGGCATGACTAACCACTCGTGCAAAAAATTCCTTGTTTTGAAGGTAGTCTTCCAGGTATATTCTTCTTTGAGTTGAAGTTGGTGATATCCAAACTTTCAATCCAGCTTGGTGATGTATTTTTCTTGTTGCAATTGATTCAATAGATCATCTATCTTAGGTATGGGGTACTTGTTCTTGAGTGTGATTTTGTTCAATGCCTTGTAGCCTATACACATCCACCAAGTCTCATCATTTTTTGGCACAATGATGATGGGTGACCCGCATGGCAATGCACTTGGTTGAATGACGCCCTGTTCTAGTAATTGATGCAACTATTTCTTCACCTCACTTTCTTTTATAACACACTTCTTGTACAACCCGATGTTTAGCAATGTGGAGTCTAGCAATAGCTCGATCTCATGCTCCACTTCCCTCTTAGGTGGTAACCATTTAGGCTCCTGGAATACATCCCAGTATGCTTGTAGCATCTCTTCCAGTTGTTAATTTTTTTTCTTACCACACCCCTCCAAGGATGCCTTACCTCTTACTCACTCTTATAAAAATTAATTTTCTCTTCAAAACATTAAAACATACTTCCTGCTAGAAATGATCAATTTGTTGGCTTGGAAGGTGCTTACTAGTGAAAATTTTGACTTGCCTTTATGAATTTTGATGGTGAAACATTTTCCATCCTTGATGAGATGATATTGGTTGGCTCTCTAAATGAATATTTCATCTCGCACGTACATGTAGGGGCTTCCAAACACAAATCCACATACTTAAAGGGGAACCACATCTAGTTATACTTCATCAATAAAATGAACATAAATAGAAAATCTAATTTTGCATTTTTTTGTTACCTTTAGCTCTACATCCTTATTTCCCCATCCTAGTGGATATGGATTTGGATGATCATGAAATTCCAACCCTAACTCCTTGACCGCTGCAGTGAGATTCACCTATGATCCAGAGTCAAAAAAAGGATCAATATTTGTCTTCTTGACATGTATCTTTATATGGAAAAGTTTAGTCATTTCTTTCTCTTCATGTTTTTGAAGGCTACTCAAATTCACCTCCTTCTTCACTAATGTACATACGGTCTTCTCATCCACGTCCTAGGTTTTTTCAACTTGGTTTCTCAAATTAGTGGCCATGAGATTCTTCTTATTTTATTTATTTTTGTTCTTCAAGTTAATCTTTGGATGCAACTTCCATCACTTCTCCCCTGTATGGTCGTCAATGTTGTAGTGGTTGTAGTGGTTTTTGGGAAATTTACACTGATGTGCCCTATCTGTCATCTTTTAATATTTCCCCCATTTCTTCTTCTTATTCCCCTCAGAAGCATGTTATTGCTCCTTCTACTTTGATCCACTTGATTTCAATTTCTTTAGGCCTATTTTCTCTAAGAGTTGTGCATGTACGCAAGCCTCATCCATAGATCTAGGCTTGAACAACATAGCTTGTTTCTACAGATGGATGTGTAAACCCCAAAAATATTTGAGGAGTCCATTTGGATTCTTTGGGGAGATACCCAACATTATGGCCATCTTTCTGAAATTATAAACTCTATGGTGTACTATTGCACACTTTTCCCCTGCTTTTGCTTGAATTAGTGCCACAGGATCCACTAGTCCTCTATATATCTAATAGGTTAAAATTGTGACTTTATGAGGCTTTTGAAGTCATCCCACTTAGTCACTTGAGGCCCTCCCTCCACCTTCAAGGTATTTGTGTGGATTTCCCACCAAGTCAGTGCATGACCCTCTAATTTCAACTGAACAAATGAAATATTTTGTTTCTCCTCTATATTATGAACATTGAAATATACTTACAATTGCTGCAACTAGTGATTTAGATTTAGAGCATCGATCTCATCTTGGCATGAATTGATATCGACATTTGCTTGCATTTTGAACAAGGATTGTGAATGATTCATGACACTCAAACTAAGAAGATATTTTTCAGGTCCTTTATTCGGCTGGTTCTCCTTTTCCTCATGATCTCTTGATACCCCTATGATTAGTCCTTTGCATTAGACCCCCATCTTCTCTGAATATCCAAGGATTATTGCTTAGGGACTTCATGAGGATATTTAAATTACAATTTATATTTGTGACTTGTTATTCTATTTGTGAAAACCTCTCCTCTATATGATCATGAGGGTTATTCACATATTTGTGAGTCATGATTAAGGTTTTTGACCTTTGGCCCACCCGATCTAGATCCCCTATAAATATGCACAATACACCCAAAGAAACCTACTTTGGCACCAATATAATATATAAACTACCATGGATATTTCACTAGATTTTTCGTTACAACAGATCTAATAAAATCATACTTAAAAATAAAAAATATACATTATTATAGTTTTATCTCTCTTTAGATTTATAGATTTGTAGAAAACTTTTAATAACATATGCATATGAATTATAATTAAGCAGAAAATAGAGAACATTGAAATAAAATATCACACACACATTTGACACAAGATATGACCCGGGAAACCATTTTGGGAGAAAAACCATGTTGGAATATGAGGTCTCTCTCTCTTTCTCTAAATATAAAATGTCTATGAGTAAAAATAAGTATGGTTTGTAGCCTGTGGGATACTACAATGCACAAATCCTCTCTTTTTGATCTATCTCCCATCTCTCTCAAATAATTATTGCTAGATATGGAACAAATAAACTTGAAATAATGGAACCCATTTTCCTCCTAGTAGCTTGGTTATAACAAGACCTGATAGCCTACTAGTGGCTAGGTTTGACTACCTCAACTCTTAACATAGCCTGATAGCCTACTAGTGGTTAGGTTTGACTACCCCCCATCTTCTCTGAATATCCAATGATTATTTCTTAGGGCCTTCATGAGGATATTTATATTACAATTTATATTTGTGACTTGTTATTCTATCTATGAAAACCTCTCCTTATAGGATCATGAGGGTTATTCATAGATTCGCCAGCCATGATTAGGTTTTTACAAACTTTGGCCCACCTAATCTAGATCCCCTACAAATATTCACAATATACCCAAATAAACCTACTCTAACACCAATATAATATATAAACTACCATGTATATTTCACTAGATTGTTCAATACAACAGATCTGACAAAATTATACTTTAAAATCCAGAATATAAATTATTATAGTTTTATATATATTTAGGTTGTTAGATAACTGTTAATGTTATAGCTCCAAATATCACCCTTGGTATTTGTGATGCTTGGTTTATGGCCTAGGGCAACCCCCCCTTCCATACTTGGTCCAAATATTTTAAAAAAAGTGTCTTACTCCCTGTATGCTACTTTTCCCTATGATAAAAGCATGTACACACAGGTCAGTCCATACTCAACGCGCGTATATGTGTTAAAACACTTAAAAAATTAAATTTCCTTCATTATGGGTGGAGATCACGGGTTTTACCTGTTGATTACCTCCTAGTGCCCATGTCACAATTGTTCCCAACTATTTCCCAACTAAAAAACTAATTTGGGAGAAGTATAAAAAGACTTCAATGGGAAGGTCTTAAGGAGGAGAGAAATGATAGAATTACTATATTGAGATTATCCCCTGATCAAGTCTAAAGTATCCCTGTGCTTCAAGCACTTCCACAAGTTCAGGAAACCCTTGTTTCCTTGAGCGTTGATATTCTTTCACTTGTTGGAGATATCATGGTATTGGTTATGGAAGGAGGCTGTTGAAGACTGGGACTGGACGGACCTGGAGGATGGTTTCGCTTGGAGCCAGAACTGGAAGACTCAGGTGAACTCTTTCCATGTTTACTATAGTTTTCTACAATAAAAAGAAATGTTGTCTTTGTTCCTGAGATCAACTTTGTTTATGCATCAGATGTTATTGTTATGGTTTATATATGAATGACTATTTCAATGTATAACTAACCATCTACTTATATGATCTAAAGTTTATTTCACTAAAATGCTTTATCTATATGCTTCTATGTGTATTCAAATTGGTTGATTTGCAAGTTCGAAGATCATTAGGAGTTGCAGAGGGTTTGAACCCTAACTGGAACTACCCAAACGAAGGACATCCGGGTATGTTCATCCTCACATAATTAGTTTGTTTAAGCATGTTGCCTAAATTGTATGTGTGTTTCTTATTGTAGATTACTCCTTCTCTGATAGGGTTTTGACCCAAAGCCCTAGCAGACTTATTCCCTTAACAAAATTGGCGACTCCACTGGGAATAACAATCTTGTTATTCCTAGTTTGTGTTGTTCGGTGTCAGTCAGGGCTCAGTTCTTAGTTTTCTTGCTGTGACAGTATTGCCTACTCCTGTAGGAACTCAGACTTCAAGCCTGATCTTTTTCATCAAGCCTCATTTTTTATTTTTCTTGTAAAACTTCATATACGCACCTTTGTCTATTTACAGAAGCATACACACACTTGATTATGTGAACTGAAACCGCGTATACGTGAGTTTCTTTTGGTAGAAGCACGTGTACATGCGCCTGTGTAGGGACACAGTCGCATATACAATTTTTTGCATGTTTTTTTCAAATCTTTCTGCCCAGAAAGATTTGTTTCTTGGTCTGTGTGGTTTCTGAGTGGTCAGTTTCTATCTCCAGATTTTAATTATTCAGTGAGCTTACTGCTTTGAAAAGTTTTGGCCTCGGTCTGCATTTGAGTGAGTTTTATGATTTGTGTTTGAACACACAAGGCTTCTTATAGAGGTTCTTGATCATTTTGGTCTTCCGGAACAGAAGATTGTTGTAATCTTTGTGTCAAACTTCATTTTTGGTTTGATTGCTTTGCTTCCCATCATTTTTGTGGCTATACACTTTTTTTTTCTTTTCGAAAGTTTCCTGTTGATGAATTTGAGAGTTTGTCTTTCTTGATTTCTTGATTAGTTTCTCAAAGCTATTTTTGCTGCTTTTGGATCGTTAAGTGCAAGTGGAAACACCCTTTTTTGTTCAAGTTTTCATTCATGTTGAATTGGTAACTTACAAAGTTTCCTTGTGCTTTGCAAACGATCTTGGAGTCTTTGGTGGCATTTTGAGTACTTTTGAAAAGTTGTTTTCATTGGTTCTTGAAAAAGAAAAGTTCTTCAAAAACATAGTTTTTTCTTTCTTTTACCGAACTTGATTTTGGTTTCTTTGGTTTTGTGAAAGTGAATTGTGATTTTTCGAGATTTGCCTTACTTATTTGAAATAAAAATTGTATTTGAAACTTGCATTCTCTTCAAACATTTAATTTGGCTTATTAAAAAGATTTAAACAATTGATTTCATCTCTTTTTAGAGTAATCTAGAATTTTGCATTATCATGTACACCTTGCATTAGGGTACTTTTGCATTATTAAAGCATCAATAGTTTTTAGTTTTTGTGAGTGTGAAGTCTGCTATAAGAAAAGAAAAGGAATTTTTTTTTGCTTTATAGAAGTTTCTTAGAACCCAAGTAGAAGTTGCTTTTCATGGAAGAACAAACAAGTGCATTGCATATAAGTTAGTTTTTCATTAATTTCTTTTGCGTCATAAAAACACCATCGGTTTCACTTCCATATTGTCCCTTGACTTAAAAGAACAACCACTTAAAATCAAGTGCTTAATAAAATAAACTAGAACTTTTTATATTGTCAATCAGATACACCAACAAGTTTTAGGTTTATTTAGGGCCTTGGATTAGGCGAGAGGAGAGTAAACTCTCCAAGGCCATTCTAAATTGTAAAACATAGAAGTCTGATTAAAGAGTTAAATCCAATAGCATTAGGGAGACTGGGAAAGCTCTATGACTAGGAGATAAGCACGAGGGTTTGTGAAGATAAGGACGAGAGATACCCCCTCTCTTACTTGTCGAATCTTACCTCACGACTGTTCCGCCTGGCTTCTTATACGAGTTGGTATCTTTAGTTTCATATCCTAGCGATCTACACAGGTGGCTATGGAGGGGAATCCCGTGGCACCTGAGGTTGACATTGCATCACGTTCAACAGTAGTTCTAGAGGGCACCCTTCCGTAGCTTGGGGGTTTGCACCGGCAAAGACTGTTGTCTGGAGGTCAGCATAACTACCTCTAATACCTTCGCTAGTAGACCTGGGGCGTAATTACCCCAGTCTATTTTCGAAAGGCCCTTATTATTAACTACTTGTATTTTGGTGTCCAATCTTAATCACCCAGAGCAGAATACTTGGAAGTTGTTTGATTGCTGAATTCTTTAGGGACATTTTTAGTGTGTGTTTTGTGCTCCTAGTCGGCCTAGCTTTCAATTTTTTTTTGAGTATTTAAGTAGATCTTATAAAAATAATTCAAAGTGGTTGACCGATCACCTCGGCAGTCTTGTAGACTTCGTGGGCTTTCACCTGCGAGTCTAGAGCCTTCTCCTAGAAGGCGTAGGAGTGATTCTACCAGTGGTTTTCAACCATTGGTAGTAGGTGCATCGGAGATTGATCCTCCGCTTGGGGGCATTAGTTCATAAGATAGACCCAGTACTACTATAGAGTTAGAGAGGAACACACCAGTTCTTTCTCGAGTACTCTTCCAGTAAGAATATAGTATTGAAGTGGAAGAGCTTTCAGAGTTGGTTCCGGCTTTGAATTCTCCTCTACCTCTTGATCATCCAAATGTATTGTTATACATTGGAACTCCGACTCACAGGCCTTCAATACTGGGTCCACACACATCTATCCCTTTGATGACCACTGCTGGAAGCATGGCATCCACCACGAGTGCTGCGAGTGTGCAGACTCCTATGCCAGTGCAAGGGGGAGGGACTATTTCCATCCCCTCTACATCCTTATTTGGGTCTACTTCCATTCCATCGACGAGTGGAAGTTCTCAAGCCAATGCATCTAGTTTTGGATTCTTCCCTTATGGAATGCCCTCTCAAGGTATTCCTTCAGTTCCATTAAGTGTAGCATTAACCGCCTCCATGTCCATGATGAGTGGATTGGCCTCTTTTAAGGGTTTCCCATTTGGAAGTGGTCATATACCACATTCAAATCTGACAGTGAAGTCTATGCCTTTTCCTTTCATAGGTCAAGGTAGTAATCCCTTCCAGAGTTGGAAAAACCCTGTGGTTAGTGGGATAGGAACTAGGAATCAGTTTTTCAGCCAACAAGGGAATGTGTCGTATTCCTCAGTGAATTCATTTCATAGTTTTCCACCCTTAGCTAATGCTTGGAACTCTTACCAGGGGCTATCAGCTCCTTACAATAATTTGTTAGGGGGAAACTTTGCCGGTTATGGAGGTTTTTCGACTGGAGTTGGTCAAACTCCGAGTTTTGTTGGACCACAAGGGTTACCTTTTGGTTCAATAGGTTCTACCAGTTACTTCGAGCAACCTGGTGCCTTTCAAAATCTAGGTTATTCTTTTCAGACTTTTAGGAACCCCGCCCAATCTGGGTGGAATCCCCAAGGTCCTCCACGACTTTCATTTTTGGCCACGCTTAATCTACCAGACTTGACTAAGTTGACGAACGATCCAATCAGGTACAATCTGGATTGGCCTCTAGTCCCAACCAAACTTCCATCGAATATTCCTAAATTCGAAGGGAAGAGAGGTGAATACCCAGGCAATGATGTAACCACATTCCATTTATGGTGCTCATCTAACTCCCTGATCGTTGATTCGATCAGTTTGAGATTATTTCAATGCACCTTAACTGGGAATGGGACTAAGTGGTATATAGAGTTGCCTGGGGGCACCTTTAGGTCTTTCGCTGATTTGGCTAACATTTTCTTAAACCATTTTCAGTTGTCTTTCTGTTACGAAGCCGGAACAGAACTTCTGGCCAATTTTCATCAGGACACATCCACTCACATTTCGGATCATATCTAGGAATTTAGATGGATAAAGAGGCTCATCAAAGCCGAAATTCCACTTGAATTTTGTCTTGAATAGTTTTTAAAATCATTACAACCCGAGATCTCCAAGGATGTTTCTATATCTGGTGTTTATTCGGAAGAGCTGGTTATCTTTCACACCCAACAGTTAGAACTGACATATTCTCAATCTAGGACTCTTAAGAAAATCTTACCTGATGCTCCTAGATCCACAGTTGATATAGCCAAACCAAAGCCAAGTCCGCATGCTGACGGTATTGTTGGATCGATTGATGCAAATGCAGTGAACCTTTTGAGCAAATTGCAGTAGTTGTCTCTACAAACTGCTTCTTCCAATCATGTTGCACCGTCTACTCCTTCACCTTCCCAAACTTCTTTCGTAAATGTCATTGAGGCTTTTAACCCCAAAGGAAATCAAAATTCTGATGGAAAGAAGAAGGGACGAGGTAAAAAAAAGAATCAGGATGGGAAGGGTAATGTGAACAAGCCCGACAATGGTGTTGGTGAGGGTGGAAAAGAGTCTAAGAAGAAAGTTAAATTTCCATGCAAGTTATGTAGTGGAGACCATTTGACTCATCTCTGCCTGAAAATTCAAGATGCTTAGTGCTTGTTAGTGCAACAAGAGTCTTCTAGCTCCCAAGATATATTAACTAACCCTTTCCTCCTAGGGCAGCAGTTATTTGCTGGCATGAACTCAAATCTGGGTACCTCTGCAGGGGCAACCACGAGGGGGACAATTCCTCAAATGTTTTCATGATGAGTTCTTATGTCAATGTAGCTACACGATCACAAGATTATGGTGAAGCTGAAACATCTAAGGATAAATATGCTCCCGAAACTACAGATCCACTTCATATTGAGTGACCCTCTGTCGAGTCTATACCTCAGATACGAAAAGGTTTTGCCAAGCACGCGGCTATCAACCCTAACACTAGGGCAACCCAAAACTGCTCCATTATTGAGGATCTGGCTCAAATCCCTTGCGCTATGTCTGCTTTAGAGGTACTCTAGTTGTGTCATGCTCAACGAAGTGCTTTTCTTTCAGTGATTGAGGTATTGGATCCAAACAATTCCTTAGTGCTCTCTTTTGATATGCTCAATGTCCAAAAGAGACTTCCTCATCATATGGCTTTTCAAATAAAGTTTACTTACTAGAAAACTAATATTTTTCGAACAGTTATAGATGAGGGAGCTTCCATGTGCGTAATGTCCATGTCATGTTGGAAGGCCATTGGATCGCCTTCAAATGTTCCTCCAGCCACTCTCTTGACAGAATTTGACAAGCATTCTCATAGGCCACACGGGATTATCCCCGCCTTTCCTATGTGTGTTGGAGGAAAGGTTGTTAATATTGAAGTAGAAATCATTGATGCCAACCTCGATTACAATCTCCTCTTAGGATGGAATTGGATTTATGAAATGGATGTCATGGTTTTGACTCTGTTTTGCGTCCTTTGCTTTCCTCATGAGGGGAGAATTGTTATAGTTGATCAATTGGATAAGTCTCCAGCTGACCCTCGTGCAACTTTGGATTCTACTGTTCCATTGGTGGATAACCCCCATCAACCTATCGAGAATCTAGGAGTTGATATGTATTCTTCATTGATGGGTACATTTGATCTTCCCACTCCTATAGCTAGAATCAATTCCATTTCATCCTCCAAAGAGTATTCACAAGAAGAGTTCTTGCAGACTCGTTATTTTTTAGACCCTTGGAACTTGCCTTCACCTACAACCACATTAGATGAAGGTTGGTGGAATGGCATTCCCTATGTCTTCGACAGAGCTTAGATATCAATATATTGTTAACTCTGCAGACAACCATCCTACTTCTTTTTCAGAAGAAGAGTTAGATGGTGATGTGGCCCCAACTTGGACCCTTGAATCTACTTCTGCTATGGATTGCTTAGATATGGTTTTACCATATGAAGAAGCAATCTTAGAAGCAATGATGGGTGTAGATCGACCTTGGGAAGATTTACACCATCGTTCATATTTTCTTCTCCCATTGCAAGAAGTCGAATCCAGGTTCTCCAATCTGCTTACTAGCAATGTTTTTACGGTTTCAAACCCTTTGTCTCTAGCACACATCTGTGTCGAAGGTAATATGTCAGTCATTTCAAAAACTGTACTGATAAACATCTCTGGGAACTCTAATGTGATAGAAAATGTCTTCGTCGGAGCCGAATGTTCCCCTGAAGAGATTCAAATTTACACCAACCTCTTTAAAGAGTTTTGGGATGTATTCACTTGGTCTTATGAAGAAATGCCTAGTATTGATCCATCCATCATTTAGCATGAGATCAAGACGTATGAAAATGCTAAGCCGATTCGTCAGAAGCTTCAGTCGGTCAATCCTAGGAAAGCAACAACTATTAAAGCTGAAGTAGAAAAGTTGCTCAGGGTGGGTTTTATATACCCCATTACTCTAATGGATTGGGTTTCTAATCCAGTCCCAGCTGATAAAAAGCAAGGAACGATCCACATGTGCATTGACTTTAGCGATTTGAACAAAGCTTGTCCGAAAGATAACTACCCCACACTGTTTATTGATCAGATAGTTGATGAATGTGCGGGTAATGAGATTTTCTCCTTCATGGACAGATTCTCTAGTTATAATCAAATATTTATTCATCCAGAAGACCAGCATAGGAAAACTTTCATATGTCCCTGGAGTACCTTTGCATACAAAACGATGCCTTTTGGTCTTAAAAATGTTGGAGACATGTTTCAACGAGCCATGTCTTATGCTTTCCACGACATCAAGCATGTCATCGAAGCATACTTGGATGATTTAGTTTCTCATTCTCGAAAGAGGATCCATCATCCCAGTCATCTTCAGTTAGTTTTTGAGAGATGTCGTCACTCTCCACCCTAGGGAAAAAGGAATCGTCGGGCGGGTGTTACCTACTCCTCAATCGGTTTCAATTACCTTTTACAAGATCAGGTTGAATCCAAATAAGTGTGTTTTCGCAGTTACATATGGTTGGTTGTTAGTGTTCATTGTATCAACTAAAAGGATTCGGGTTTATCCCTTCAAGGTAGAGGAAATAATTCAGTTTCCTCCCCCGTCTTCTATCCGACAACTTCAAAGTCTTGAGGGGAAGGAAAAATTCTTGAGATGGTTTATAGCAAACTATGTTGAGATAACTAAAGGATTTATGCATTTGCTAAGGAAAGTAGTTCCATTTTTATGGGACAAATTTGCACAACGACCTTTTGATGCCTTGAAGAAGACGTTAATCTCTGCCCCGCTTTTGAGTCCACTGGATTATGGTAGAGATTTCCTTTTATATCTTGCAGCCACAAAATCAACCATAGGTATGGTTCTGGTTAAGGAAGATGATGCTCTCATAGAGCATGTGATTTACTACTTGAGTTGAGGCTTGGTAGGTCATGAACTATGCTATTCTCCGGTTGAGAAATTGGCCTTGGCAGTCGTCCATGCTATCCAACAGCTTCGCCATTATATTCTGCTACGCAAAACATTTGTCTGAGCGGCGGTCAATCATTTCCAATTTTTCCTCAATAGGAAAGTGATTGGGGACAAATACAATCAATGGATTGTTATTTTACAAGAATTCAATCTCGAGTTCTTATCAGCCAAGTCTAAGAAATCATTGGTTTTTGCGGAATTAATTTATGAGCTACCATGTGGAGAAGATACTGTTTATGAGGAAAGTTTCCCAGATGAACATATATTCCTCATCTCTTCACAAGACCCCTAGTATGGAGATATCATCATCTATCTCCAGACTTCAAAGTTCCCTCCTGCTTCCTCCAAGGATGAACGTTGAAAATTATGTCACTTGGCTAAGAACCGTGTCATCATTGGTGATACATTATATCACCGAGGGTTTGATTCAATCCTTAGGCGTTGTTTAACCTTAAAAGTAGCAGAGTCTGTGCTTAATGATTGCCACAGTGGAGCTTGTGGTGGTCATATTTCAGAGCTTGCTATAGCCCAGAAAATCTTGTGTGTCAGCTACTTTTGGCCTTCACTTTTCAAAGATTGTATTGAAGTGGTCAAAAGTTGCCACCCTTGTCAAGTCTATACTCAGAAGATGTGCACACATCCAGCTCCTCTTTTCCCTACTATCACTGTCGGTCCTTTTACAAATTGGGATATTGACTTTATTACTTATAATCTGCCTTTAGCAGTGAATCACAAGTACATTATAGTGGCTATAGACTACTTTAAAAAGTGGGTTGAGGCCATTCCCACTTATAAAAATGATAGTGAAACAATGGCATTATTCCTCTTCAATCAAATTATTTCTTGTTTTGGTATCCCGAGAGAGATTGTCACTAATCATGGCAGTGATTTCCAGAACCAACTCATGACCGAATTGGCTCTTAAGTTGGGCTTCTGGTAGGAGCATTCATCTCCGTATTATCCTTAGGCCAATTGGCAAGTCGAAGCAGTGAATAAGTCCCTTAAGACGATCCTGCAAAGGACAATGGACAAAAATCGCTCCAATTGGCATCTCATGTTGTATCTGCCTCTTTGGGCGTACCGAACCTCAGTAAAGACTGCCACCTGTTTTACACCTTTTTAGTTAGTTTACGGGCTGGAATCTATTTTGCCTGTTGAGTGCAAAATTTCATCCCTTAAGTTGGCTATTGAGCTTCTTCCAGAGACCTCTAGTCTCGATGAGAGCCTTGCTCATTTGGAACATCTCGATGAGCAGTGTCAAGATGTTGCCATAATCAATGAGGCTCATAAGAAAAGGGTTAAAACTCAGTACGATAAAGTTTTCCGTCCTCGAGTCTTTTTTGAAGGCGACCTTGTCTTGGTCTATGACCAAGATAAAGACGCCTTGGGGGTAGGAAAATTCAAGTCTATGTGGTATGGTCGCTTTATAGTGAAACGAGTTTAAGGAAAAGGGGCTTATGAATTAGTCAATTTTGAGGGAACAAGTTGGTGAAGCCCCGAAATGGGCTCTACCTCAAGAAGTACTTTGCTTAGGTTATGGCCGAGCAAATGGCTTCTTTGTATATTTTGTATTTTTGTACATATTTTATCAGGAGTTTTTGTGATATCGACACTTTTTTCATCTTCTTTGGTAGGTGTTGATGGATGACTTGGTCTATTTCGGATTTTCCGAACCTCGCTTCCACAGCTTGGGTGATTTATTATCCAATTGGTCAATTGATGGTGTCAAGGGGAGTATGTATTGGTTCTGCATCAAATAATATTGTTGAATATACTGTCGTCATTAATTCACTGTCTGAAGCTATTTCTTATGGAATTGATTTGTTGGTAGTGTATCTTAACTCACAGCTAGTAGTGTCACAATTGAATAACATTTATTGGGTTTGGGATCCTTAATTATACCGCCAATTTTTGAGAGTGAGGGTGTTTCAAAGATCATTTATTTTTATTATTTATTTTCACATTCCATAATCGGATAATTCATTAGTGGATTCTATCACTAATCAAGCATTAGATTGGCATATCATTCATTCATCAAGATAAAAACAAACATATAAAATTTGGAACTGATATATAATATATATATATATATATATAATATATATAATACAAACCACTCGTTTGTACATAAACTGTTTCAAAAATAATATACAAAATCGGGACTAAATGCCCATAATCATGTCCAATCTATCTATGACTCAGCTCAGCATGAGCGGCTAAGAAGGTGACCACTGCGTTGGCCACATGTTGAAGAATGTGAACCCAGTCTCGTGGTACTCCTACCACGCTATGCTGCATCTCTTCAGGTAGGCCTTCTATGGCCATCATCGGTACTTGGTGAATCAACCTCACCAAGTTTCTTTGGACTATATATAAGACCCTCTCTGTCTCAACAGTCGCCTCTTCGACACCTCTTTCACGACACCTGTGCCGCGGAAATCTGTCTGATCATATCGGACCCACATTTGGAACATGATCATTATATCAGTATTTTAATCCCATCAAAAATATCTTTAAGTTAATTTTCAAATTTAAAAAACACAAAAAATCTTGAAATTGATAAAACTTAAAAAATGGTTACCTATCTCTCCCCATGTTGCGTTTGGTGGCAACACCAAATCCAGATCTCCTCTGAAATCCATGCTAGCATAGGGATATCCGTCCACAACGATGATTTGTTGTTCCCACCATGAGAAGAACTCATCATCGAAAGCAGTCCTCGGCACGTCCCCACCTCCAAGGCATTTCATCAGGTCGACCAACCTACCCATCTGAGGATCTCAGGGGCTACTGATAGATATTGATACTCTGGGGCGTAGCCCAGGAACCTTCTCGAAGAAGAAGGAGCACAAAATGGTCCCATATCCAAAATTTTTGGTCTGTCCTTTCTGAATGGAGGACAACTGGCTCTTCATATTCGTAAGAAGAGGTGTACACCAATCAAAAATAGTGGTGAGACACTCCACGACCAAGCTCATGGATACTCGTGACGCTTGGTGCAATGAGGTTGATTTGTTTATCTTGGCTATGGTGAACAGTAAGATCCTTAGGGACAAGCTCTCCACATGTTTTATTGGAATTTGGCTTCCAATTTTCTTTGGATGCCCAGGACAGTATATATGTACATAGTCTTCCACTGAAAGACTACCTCATGTCCTTCCAGTCAAACGTACAACTTCTCCTCTCCAGGAGAGACCAGTGATAAGGTAAATATCCTCAACCTCTATCCTCAAAGGCATTTGATCAGTCATAAATGCATCATCTTCTATACTCCAATAGTGGATTAACATTTCAAGCAAACGGGTGTTGGCCTTCATATTGGGCATTTTGAAAATTTTCAATAAGCCACATCCCCTCAATGCATCTAAGGCCTGATGATCATTCATAACTTCATTACCAATGGTAGTATGCTCCCTCTCTCTCCATGTGATTGTGATCCTGAAAGAAAAATTAATTTCAATCATTATATTTTTGTTTTTAAATTTCAAACCACGTATACGCGGGTCCCTTTCATACATAGTCGTGTGTAGGGCCTGTGTGTATGTAGGTTTATAATATCCAACCCGCGTATATGCCACGTTGAAATTTTTAACATAAATTCCTACGGTCAAACCTCAATTAAAATTTCTAAAAACAATCATAAAGTAATGCAAGCTTGAATTGGGGGTTACTTGATGACTTTGATCCAATTTGAATGGTCCAATTCTTTGAGGGGAAAGTTTGCTCTTTTTCCTCCACAGCTTTTGCTCTCAACACAAATGATACAAATGGTGAGTCAAAAAGTCATTTTATAAGCTTTGAAAATGTCAATTTTTTTCAAAACTTGATTTTTTTCGTCTCATAAATCTTTTAACTTGTGAGCTTGGATTGTCGGGAATAGGTTATTTTTTCAAGACATTTTGGATGCTTCTTCGAAAATTTCACATCGGTTCCGTGACTGCTAACCTGTCATGGCAGGTATCGTTTACTCATTGGCATATAGGTTAGGAGAACCATTTTTTCCATTACATTTTGCATACTAGCCTCCATTTATCGATACACTTGCCATAGGGTCAGTCTCATCATGTGTTATAGATCTATCCCGGAAATATATAGATCTGATAAGAAAATATAAGACAATGTAAATAAACCCAAGAATAATATGAAAATGATTATTTATTGATCAAACCCTTAAGGTAGGGCAACACCATATATTCACTCCTTAAGGAAGGAGAACACTCCACAAGCCATATGCTTGTTCATACAATATTCCTTCACAATATTTCTTCACTTGGAGTCTCTAGCCTCTATATAGGCCTCATACATACAATACGATGGGTCATTACCATGGTTCCCTCATACCATCAACTAATACCATGGGCCCATTACATTATTACTAACTACTTGTGGTCCCTTACATGATATGGGTTAACCACCTTATTTATTACTATGGCCCATCCCATTATTACATCATTACCTTGGGTACCTCCCTTGGTACCCCATATTATCCCCCCTAGGTATATAACATTCCACCCCCCTAAGCATGTTTCGTCCCTGAAACATGGGAAGAACACAAATAATAAGATCTACTCAAAAAAGTAGTCCACTGGTACCATGCACGTGCATCTAGCCATCCAAGAGAAAGGTGAACCCTTGGTCTTGCTGGTGCCTCGCTCGCTTGAGATGGAATTTGACTCTGGTAGCTCTTCTGTGTAGATGTGTAGTAGGTGGATCTTCGCTCCTCTCTATTTGTCCTGCGGGGGTTGTTGTCCGTGTGGCTAATTGGTTGCCATCTTGATGGTTGTTTTCTTGCGGGGTGATGTGGGTGATGATATGTTGAAGTTATAACCCACGGTGTCTTTTTCTTTAATTCACCCTGCTGTGGTGTCTGTTGTGGTGTCTTCTTTTCCAATATGACTTCAACCACTAAACCCTCATCAGATGTGTCAACACCTGTTACCTTTTCGGCTTCAGCCTCTGTTTGTGTTTGATTGTCGACCATCAACTGCTCATCATCTGATATGTCAGTCCTTGTAACATCTTCTGCTTCAACCTCCTTGGACTCTACCTGCTTATTAAAGGAAATATCCTGTAATGTAATTTTCTTCTTTTTATACCAGAGCTTCAGGAATTTCTTCTGCACATTAATATTTATAGTACCACTAAATTCCATCCAAGGGTATCCCAAAACAACATCCATGTTATCCATATCTGAAGCATAAAAATCACCATGAAACACATACTTATCCATAGAAATCTTCAAATCCTTATACATTTGAACATCCTCATCCGCCACCTGTGCGTTTTCAATGTTTTTTGCAGGAACTTGCAATTTTTTTGCCAAATTAACACTGATGAAATTATGCTTGCAACTAGGATTTATAGAAACAATGATCTTCTCTTTCTGAATCAATCCATGACCCTGTAATAAGGATATACCAGTAGGAAATAGCCCCACATGTTTCTCCTTATCCCGTTTGCTGGCATGAGACCATCTGTCTAAAAGTAGTTTTTCAAATTCTTCATCTGGCAGGTTGGAACATTTCTGTTGGTTAAGTAATCCCCACTATGTGGCCGCCTCATCTCTAAATTCCACCACTACCCACCATTTCCAACGGTTGTTCCATAACACTTCTTTTTTTTTATGTATTCTTCAATAGTAGGACCATTATCTTTTCCTATAAAAAATAGAACCTTGCTAGAAGCCATAAAGAGGGTTTTGAAAAAAAAAATGGTGAAAATTTGAATTTGTCACAATTCCGTCAATATTGCTCAGAATCCCTATTATGACCTGTTTTTAGAAATGGAACAATCATTCTGCATTTGCCCATGTGATATAAATCTTGATCCAGGCACTAGAATTTCAGATCTGCGCTGCAACTCTCCCGCCGTCACTCAAAATTTCTACAAAAAGAGCTGATTTTAAATCAGCGATATCTCCCTCATCCGGACTCCGATTCGACTTATTTGTTTTTTGAAATCGGGTATTTTTTCACATAGAATCCAGATATGCAATTAGATTTTTTAGATCTTATACCAGGACGTCTAGATCTGCCCCGCAAACTCGTTGCCCTGAAAATTGTCTGCAACCCCACTGATTTTCAAATCAGCGATATCTCCTTCATCCGGACTCCGCTTCAGACGATTTTTTTTTTGAAATCGGGTATTTTTTCACAAAGAATACAGATCTGCAATCCGATTTTACAGATCTTGTACCAAAATGTACATATCTGATCTATAAACTCGACGCCCCCGAAATCCTGCAAAAAGAAAAAAAAAAATTCCACTTTTTTGCCCAAGAAAGTGCTCTGATACCACTTGTTATAGATCTAACCCGGAAATATATAGATCTGATAAGAAAATATAAGACAATGCAAATAAACCCAAGAATAATATGAAAATGATTCTTTATTGATCAAACCCTTAAGGTAGGGCAACACCATACATTCACTCCTTAAGGAAGGAGAACACTCCACAAGCCATATGCTTGTTCATACAATATTCCTTCACAATATTTCTTCACTTGGAGTCTCTAGCCTCTATATAGGCCTCATACATACAATACCATGGATCATTACATGGTCCCTAATACATCGACTAATACCATGGGCCCATTACATTATTACTAAATACTTGTGGTCCCTTACATGATATGGGTTAACCACCTTATTTATTACTATGGCCCATCCCATTATTACATTATTACCTTGGGTACCTCCCTTGGTACCCCATATTATCCCCCCTAGGTATATAACAAGAAGATTCTCTTAAAATCAATAAAGTTTCTAAGGAAGCATCCCTTCAAAACCCAATCATTCAAAAAGAAAAACAAAGAGAGTCAACCCCCGCAACTCCTATAGTTGAGCAACTTGCATCTTCATCCACACCTCCTTTCCATGAAAGATTACAAATTGACAAAGGGGTGGAAAAACAAATCTTGTTACCTGACTATGATTTCCTAGATGAATTAAAGAATATTTGTATCAATATTCCCTTGCTACAAGCCATTAGGGAGACTCTTATTCTAGCAAAAACAATAAAGGAGTTGAGTTTCAAAAGACCAAGTAGGAAACCAAGAGATACAAAAAGAATCCACTTGGTAGGAAAAATTGCAGATGACATGATGGGAAATATTACCATGCAGAAATATGTGGATCCAGGTAGTCCAATTGTCAAGACACACATAATGGAATAGAAATTCCAAATATATTTATTAACTTAGGAGCTGCTACAAACATTATGAGTAGATAGACTATGGAATAGCTTAAACTTCCTAATCTTATTTTTACACCCTCCTTGCTGCAACTTGCATATAGATCAATAATCAAACCAGATGGTGTATTAGAAGATATTTCAGTCTCCTTAGATTCTTGGGAATATCTAGTAGATTTCATGATTTTGACTCCCAAGAGTAATCTAGGAGCGCACCCAGTCATCTTAAGAAGACCTTGGCTAGCCATAGTTGATGCTCTCATTAGTTGTAGATCCGGGGATATGTACATTTCTGATGGTATTTCAACAAAGAAATTCAATTTGTATGCTCCAGCAGAAGCAATTACAGAAGCAGGAGACAATGAATGGGCCAATGATGAAGATAGTATACAACATATCTTTACTATCTCTGAAGTTAGTGAAGATAATCAAATTTTGAACACATTAGAAAATTTTGAAACATCTTCAGAATATGACCACACACAATTTCAGTTAGGTTCTGATATTAAATATTTGTCATCAAGGCAAATGTCTCTTTACTCTATGGAAGAGTTTGGTAGTTCTGCAGTTGAAATTTTTCCAAGTAAAACATTGAATATCAACAAAAATTTGGAAAAGTTACAACAGGAAGAGCTAACCAGAATCTTGCAAAAACATTCTACTGCATTTGCATGGGAGTATACTAATATGAAAGATATTGACCCTAAGACTTGCATCCATCATATCTATATCGAGGAAAATAGTAGACCAATCAGACAACCTCAGAGAAGGATGAATCCAAATCATAGGGAGATTGTGAAAGAAGAGCTCCAAAAACTACTCAATGTAAACTTCATTTACCCAATTTCAAATAGCCGATGGGTTTCTCCCTTAGTTATAGTACCCAAAAAGAATGGTAAATGGAGGGTGTGCATTGATTACAGGGAATTGAATAAAGCAACTTTGAAGGATCACTTTCCTTTGCCCTTTATCGATCAAGTATTAGATACATTAGCAGACAAAAATTACTTTTCATTTCTGGATGGTTTTAGTGGTTCTAATCAAATTTAGGTAGCACCTGAGGATCAAGATAAGACGACATTTACCTGTCCATGGGAAACTTTTGCCTATCGAGTGCTTCCTTTTGGATTATGTAATGCACCCCCAACATTCCAAAGAGCAGTACTAGGAATTTTTTCTGATCTAATCCATGATTGTGTAGAGGTATATATGGATGATTTTACAGTTTATGGTAATACATTTGAAGAGGCATTAGAAAATTTGGAAAAATTCCTTATAAGATGTAAAGAAACAAACCTTTCATTAAGCCATGAAAAATGCTTTATAATGTTTACTCAAGGTAATTTTTTAGGACATCATATTTCAGGGGATGGGATTAAAGTTGATAAATCAAAGGTTGAAGTCATCTCCAAGTTACCTATTCCAAATTGTCAAAAAGATGTTACAAGTTTTATGGGATTTAATGGATATTATAGAAAATTTATAGAAAACTTTACCAAAATAGCATCTCCACTCTTTAAACTACTTACAAAAGACTGTGAATTCAAATGGAGTCCTGATTTCCAATCAGCATTTGAAACTTTGAAAACAAGAATATCTGAAGCACTTATCTTGAGAGGACCAAATTGGAAACTTACTTTCCATATTTCTATAGATGCTTCAGATACAGCTCTAGGGGTTGTGTTGGGACAAAAATACTTAGTTCCTTATGCCATTTACTATACCAGTAAACATTTAACTCCCACTGAGTTGAATTATATTGTGACTGAAAAGGAGTTCTTAGTTGTTGTTCATGCAATCAATAAGTTCAGACATTATATAACAGGCTATGAAACTTTTATTCATACTAATCATTCTACAATTAGATATCTATTGAACAAACCTGTTACTAATGGCAGAGTTACAAGGTGGCTCCTACTTTTACATGAATTCAATATTACTGTGTTAGATAGACTGGGGAAACAAAGCACAGTCGCTGATTTCTTGTCTAGGATTCAGAATACTAAATAAGATTCTCCAGTAGAGGACAAGTTTCCCAATGAATATTTATTTGCAGTAACTACTAAGACTCCTTGGTATGCAGATATGGCTAACTATTTGGTTACAGGGAAACTACCTCCACATTTATTTCCTAGTGAAAGAAGAAAGATTATTCAGGAGAGTTCAAAATATTCATGGATTTTTAATGAATTGTTTAAAATAGGACTAGATCTTGTGATTAGAAGATGTGTCAAGGAAGATGAAATTCCTGATATTCTCAAAGCATGTCATGATGAACTGTGCAGTGGACACTTTTTTGACAAAAGGACAGCCTATAAAATGATTTCTTTAGGATATTATTGGCCGTCCCGCTTCAAAGAGAAAAACAATATGTCAAAAGGTGTGGCAGCTGCCAAAGAGTAGGGAAACCTACCCCCTCAAATGAGATCCCATTACAACCACAGGTACTCATCGAACCCTTTAAAAAATGGGCTTTAGACTTTATTGGACCTATTAATCCCCCATCTAAACAGAAAAAGTATATATTGGTATGTACTGATTATGTCACTAAATGGGTAGAAGCCAAAGCATTATTTTCTGCTACTGAGAATTCAGTTGTTAGTTTCATTTATGAGGATATTTTTATTCGCTTTGGTGTTCCAAGAGAAATTGTGACAGATCAAGGAGGTCAATTCACATCCAAACTGGTGGAGAAGCTGATGGAAGAGTACAAGGTCAAGCACAGAAAATCTACTCCTTACCATCCGTAAGAAAATTGTCAAGTAGAGTCCACAAAAAAAGTAATTGAAGGCATCATTGCCAAGACTATTCATCTACTCATAAGAGATTGTGCAGAAAGCCTTCCTGAAGCCTTATGGCCCTATAGAACCACATAGAGTAACACAACAAGACATTCTCCCTATGAACTTGTTTATGGGAAAGAAGTTTTGCTCCCCATTGAGTTCCAATTTAAGACCTTCAAGATGGTAGTTCAATTGGGAATGGATCTATCAAAAGCTCAAAAGCATATAATGGAGCAGTTGAATGAACTAGATGAGATCAGACAAGAAGCAATCCTAAGAACTAATATAGTTCAATATCAAAGAACTAAGTGGCATGACAAATACATCAAGGAGAAAAAGTTTCAAGAAGGGGATTGGGCATTGCTATTTGATTCCAAGTTCAAAGATTTCAAAGGTAAATTTTAGACTCATTGGCTTGGGCCATATGAGATTGAAAAAAAAATTAGCAATGGAGCGGTAAGAATCAAAACTATTGATGAGTATCAAACTTCTCTCATCGTGAATGGTCACAGATTGAAGATCTATCATAAGCCACTCTCAAAGGATGAATTTGTCAAAATATTTCAAGATAATTCTGCAATAAGGCTGGTGAAGAAGAATCCTTCTTCTCCACCAGCCTAGTCTTTGTTCTTTTCATTGTTTCTTTAAAAAAAAAATGTATAAGCCTGAAAACTAATCATTGATTGGCAGTCTTATACAGAAAATACAGGTTGAAAATCAAAAACTTATGACACCCTTTATTTTCCAAAAAAAAAAATCTCTCTCATTTCATTCATAGTTGTTCCATGTCATGTCATTTCACTTCACTTCATTCATTCCATTTCACCATCACAATCCACCAATAAAATTCCTTTCATGTCCAGTTTTCCTATATCATTCATTCATTCATCATTCATTTCCATCCATCTCCATGCACTTCGCCAAGTCATATATTCACTATGTCAGTTCCACAGCAGAATTATGATTTCGTAGCTGAATACTAATTATGTAGCTGATTGATGATTTCGCAACTAATACTCTGTTACTCTGTAATGACAGTCAAATGTTAGCCAAGTAATGATGAAAACCAAATGCAGGTATTGAAGAGGAAAATATTTTGAAGATGTTAGCACCTAAAGCTGCCAATCAAAAGTTAGCGAACGGAAGTGGTAAGATTCTAAGGTATGAGAAAAATTAATTTCAAATAGCATTTTAAAACACATAATCTATATAGTTGTAAAACCACTGGCTCCATCATTTGTAATGATTCGAATTGATAGCTTCCTTAACTCCTCCATGACCTTTGTATAACTCCACCACGAACTCCACATAAAATTCCAATAGCCTCATGATCCTCTTCCGAATCTAACTCATACTTAATTGTACGTTCACATTACACCTGTTGAACTAGTTGAACATGAAGATGTAAGCCAATTGACCACGACTCTCCTCTACCACACCACTTCGCAGTCATTTTATGAATTTTCTATGTCCACTCCGTAGCCTTTTATTTTAAAATTTTTCCAGACTCACTCTGTTTCCATACTCTCACATTGAGTTTACGATTTCCAGTTCAGGGTTGTTTATACAAACCTCTGCTCCGTGAACTCATTTTTTCTCTGTATTCTTTCTATTTTGTAACTACTGGTTTTCTCCGCAATCCTCCTCCATCTTCCACTCATACAACCGTTCCGCCTCCGTCAAACCATCACGTATAGTCCATCACTTACAGAGGTATTTTCGAAGCAAGAGGAAGGAATGGGCCTTTTGGTAAGAACAGCGCTGGATGGGCCTAAATTCATGGAGGGTTATCCATATTTAAAGAGCACGTTAAGGAAAGCAAGGTGGCTGCAGTTTATCCAGAAATTCAAGGGTCATAATAACGAAGTCACGAAGACATTTGCAAGGTCCTTCAATGGCATGGAAGTTGAGGTTGGGGATATCAAATTTTCGGTAACAGAGGCATCCATTGTAGTAGCAACGGAGCTCCCACAAGAAGGAGAATGATGGTTCAAAAACAAAGACTTCAATGAGAGGGCCTGGAGGATCATTTTGCGTAACCCGGGTATGGCTATAGCCATTTTTAAACATGGAATCCTTGTTTCTACCCTAAAGGAAAAATGGACTAGTTTGCCATTGATAATTCAAAAGTTTATTATGTGTGAAGGAAGGTTTTGTCCATGTACATGTACCATATAAGGTTATTAATGAATTTTCTGGAGAATCAAACCATCAATCTGCCTTATTTCTTGTTGAGTAGCTTGAAAAAGATGTCCACCACTGTACAAAAGAATCTAGATGATGTAGAGCCTCATTTTTATCATCACGGCCTTGTTAAAATTCTGATTGAAAAGCAATTGAAGGAAAGAAAGGACACATGGGAATAATTCCTTATTATAAATTTCTTTCAGGAACCACCTGAAACACCTAAAGGTAGCTCAACAAGAAAAATTAGGAGAAGAAAAACAAGTGTAAACATTCAAGATACTCCTACTAGCATAACTAAAGAAACCAGTGAGGAAGAAATGTTGTCTGAAACTTTGACTGAGGTTAGAAAACAAGTGAAACATAAGAGGAAGAGAAATGTTGAAGATGTTTATCAAACCCCAGTGCCTTCCTCAGAAGAGGAACAGATACTTTCTGAAAGGCTAATTCATCTTAAATAACAATCAACCAAGACAAAAGAAAAAGGAAAGGAAAAACAGAGTGTAGAAAAGGGAGATACCAGCTCACAGAATTGAAGAAGGAGCTCAAGACTTAAAGGAAAATTGAAGAAAGTGCAAATCAAAGGGGCTCACTTCATAGACTTAGGAGGGGAAACACCAGAACAGTCACCAACAATCACTCCTCTTGACCATAGTCCACAACATTCTCCTTTTCCTCAACCAAATTTTGAAATCAGTCCAAGAAAGGATACACCGGGAAAATGAAACATTGAAAGAACATAGCAGGTTGGATAAAATTATCCGTGACAACACCATGTTGCATCTTGGATTGTGGCACAAGAAAAATAGGAAATTGAAGAAAAAGAATAGGAGGTTGAGCAGAGCCCTCATCAACCTCAAATACAAGTGCCTAATGATGAAGCCCAAGATGAAAATGACACCAAGGAAGAAGAAAAGAAGGGTAGATGTATTAGCAAAAGTCTCAGAGCAGATGAATTAAAGGAAGGATAGTCACAATTTTGGTTGCATGAAGATATGCAACATCTTCAAAGTGGGGGTATGTTGAGCCTTAGAACTACCTCTCTTCTACATACTTTCGTAGACCTTTTTCCCACATTAGTGCCTCATAAGCTATCAAAGATCGTTACATATTGATTCTAGGAGTGTATTTAAGTAGTTTTCTAACTATTTCCTTGTGTGTGCTATTTGATTTAGATTTTCTTCATCAGCTACGGTATGTAGCCACTTTTCGCAGCTGACTCACAATTCCGTAGAGATTTTTATTGTTCTATAGGTTACAGGTGTCAGCAAGTGAAACGAGCACGTGGGCAGCTCAGAAATGATCTACACATGGACAAGGTCCTATCTATTTAGTCGAATTCATGAAGAAAAGCTTTGGTCAAAAGACGGTCAAACAAGGAGTCCTACAAAAAATAGGTCTCTGTTTCAGCACGTGAATGGTCCGAGACCATTCCTAGATTCGTGGATCCCTCTTGACAGCTGCAAGCCATATCCATGACACAAATCCAACATCGACCTTTTGTATATTGAATTATCATGGCAACCAGGAGACTAAACTTACGGGTTCTATCTTGTTTACGTGTCCTCTACTGAAGATTTATCACAGAAAAATAGTTATCTATTTTCCGTATGTTTTCCTCTATAAATAAAGCGATTTCAAATGCAAGTAGTTAGTCTTCATGTTAGCTTTTATGTTGTTGCTATAGTGTTAGTCCTGTTGTTGTAACGAGAAGACACATCCTCTGTTTTGCAATATAAAAAATTTGTTTCTTATGACTATTTAAAGCGTGGTTTTGGGTTGACAGCGTATTAACCAAAGGCCATGCAGAGGGCCCCTGCTGGCTGAGGTTTTTCTTTTCGTTTTTGTAAAGTTTTTCATGCATCTTTTCTCTTGTTTCCACTGTATATTTTTCATAATTTGTTCATGGTGTTAATATTTTATTCCTGTACATGATTTTCCAGCATTGCATACTTTTTACTAACACTGATCAGTGTTTCAGGATAGGTTGTGCTCGAGCTTTTCCATATAAATTTTGCATCGAATAGTGACATGAGATTTGCTTCTCTACTAAAATTTTTAAGCTTTTCAATTTCAGTTATGTTGTGATTTTAGTGATATTTGTTTGTTGCTATTAGCTAGTTTAGATATCAAGTTCTTCATGTTATTTGACATTATCTCTGGTGCCATGGCTTAACCCGAGAAGCTACTTGGTGAGCTATCGGATTATAAGTGAAGTAATTTGATTTTTCTTTCATTAATCTACAAGTATGTAGTTTAGATATCAAGCTCTTCATGTTATTTGAAATTATCTCCAGTGCCATGGCTTAACTCGAGAAGCTACTTTGCGAGCTATCGGATTATAAGTGAAGTAATTTTAATTTGCTTTCATTAATCTACAAGTAGGTAGTTTAGATATCAATTCGTCATGTTATTTGACGTTATCTCCAGTGCCATGGCTTAACCCAAGAAGCTACTTGGCGAGCTATTGGATTATAAGTGAAGTAAATTGATCTTGCTTTCATTAGTCAGCAATTTTTGGTTTTTTATGAGTGCAATAGTTTAGATTTTTTTCTGTAATTAGATGGGCAGCAAAGACAGTGACTTCATGATCAGTATTTCAACTTTTGTTTGATTTAAGTAGTTGCATATTTACATTCCTATTCAAGTACTAATTCTATCAAAATGGCATGTTTTGAGATATTTTGAAGTGCTAAGTTCTAGAAATTATCAAAAGAGACATAAAGCTTGTCTTAAATCTACATCCATACTTGCCCTCTAAAAGTATTCTTAAAACCTAGGAATAGGACTTCCATTTGCATTAGGATACCAACAAGGACGAAACCCCAAAAACAAAATAAAATTGAAAACAATAAAAGTAAGAAAGAGGTTGTCTTGCACATACAATGTGCCACACTTCATCAATTTACGACTCCCAAATTGATAATTAATGTAGCAATTTAGGACATACTAAATTGACTAAACGGGTAGTGCTAAGACTGGAGTGGAACACATGGCATGTTTGAGATCTATAAAGGCTTGTTTTGCTTCATCATTCCAGAGGAATGAATTTTTCTTGAGGAGTTGAGTGAGGGGCCTAGCAATGCAACCATAATTGCAAATAAATTTGTGATAGTAGCCTGTGAGACCCAAAAATCCTCTCAATCTCTTCAAGGTATTTGGTTGAGGCCAATCCTGCATTGCCTGGATCTTTTTGGGGTCCACCCTGACACCTTCACGCCCCACAATGTGGCCCAAATACCCAACTTCTTCCATGCCAAAAGAGCACTTGGACATCTTGACAAATAATTTATGCTTGCGGAGAAGTTGTGAGAGAAAATCTACATGCTGAAGATGTGTGGCCCAAGTGCGACTGTAGATGAGGATGTCATCAAAGAAAACAAGGTCAAATTTTCTAAGATATGGCTTGAGCAGGGGATTCATGAGGCTTTGAAAAGTGGATGGGGCATTACAAAGACCAAATGGCATGACCAGGAACTCATAATGGCCTTCATGAGTTCGGAAAGCAGTCTTTGGAATGTCTACTTCTTTCATGCAAATTTGGTGATAGCCCGAGCGAAGGTCGAGCTTAGTAAAGAATTGAGCCCCAATTAGTTCATCCAGCAAATCATCGACAACCGGGATGGGAAATTTATCTTTGACCATAAACTTATTGAGGGCCCTGAAGTTTGGACACATACGCCATTCCCCATCTTTCTTGAGCACCATGACCACCAGTGATAAATAAGGACTAATGCTAGGATGAATGATGCCTGCTTCCAAGAGTTCCTTGGTGATTTCTTCAATTTCATTCTTTTGGGCGAACAGATATCTATATGGGCGCATATTTGGTGGTGGGGTCCCTAGGATCAAAGTAATGTTATGATCATGTTCCCCTTTCGAGGGTGGAAGCTCATGAGGCTTATCAAAGACTGGCAGATGGTTGTTTAAGATTTGTTGCATCTCAGTATGAATATGAAGAGAATTGGATTCAAAGGCCTGGATGGCATTAAATTGGGCTATAACTCCATGGTGGCCCTTTTTTAACAATTTTTCCATCTGATGTGAGCTTATGATAGAGGGAGCTCTTGCCTGGAGTCCGTGGAGGGTATGTGTGTGGTTGTTCTACTTAAATATCATATATAACTCCTGGAAATCCATTGTGATTGGGCCATGTGTGCAAAGCCATTCCGCATCTAAGACAATGTTGCACCCTCCCATGTGTATGGAAAACATGTGGGTATTTAACTGATAATCCCCCATTTGAAGTTTGATATTTTCACAGTGGCCTTCACATTTCATTGTCCCCCCATCAGCAATTTGGACCTGGAAGTTAGAAACTGCTCGGACAAAACAATGCACTGCTTCCACAACTCTTTGATGGATAAAGTTATGTGTACTGCCACTATCAATCAAGACTACTACTGGGCAATGATTAAGAAAACCTCTGATTTTGAGAGTTTGGGGAGAAGAAATCCCTGCCAAAGCATGTAGCGAGATAACTGGTTCTTCAGGTACATTGTCTTGCTGGTTGTCCTCTTCTTCCTCCTCTGGTTCCTCAAGTGGTGGGGCTTCCTCCGATGAACGATGATCAGTAACATCAATTTTAAAGAATTTGGGCTCCTTGCATTTATGCCTGGGGGAGTATTTCTCATCACAGTAGTAAAACAATCCTTGCTTTCTTCTTTCCGTCATTTCTATTGGTGACACCTTTTGAACCTTGAGTGTTTGGGTAGTGCTCTGAGC
Organism: Pinus taeda; assembly: GCA_000404065.3. NCBI lineage: Eukaryota > Viridiplantae > Streptophyta > Pinopsida > Pinales > Pinaceae > Pinus > Pinus taeda. The sequence continues at coordinate 175,369 of APFE030973391.1, forward strand.
CTAGGTGGGGCGACCCTTGGCTATGAAATTTGGGCGATTGGACTGGGATGCTAACGCATGTTATACTTCACGAGCTATCCTGCAAGCATGCAGCCATGAGATAGGGTGTTGTAGTCGGACGTGGGCTTGTATGGCTTCTTTGAGACCACTGACAAAACATTCCACGCAGAACTCATCATTTATACCTCATGTGTGGAAAGCTAAGGCTTCAAAGGCTGTAATATATTCGTTCACTGTTCATGTCTATTGCAGCTTAGTGAGACGACCCAAAAAATTAGATTCATGGTCAAAGTGATCTGTAAGAGCTTTTTTGAATGTCTGCAAAGTCAAGGACCTTCCATAGCAACGTTGATGCCATTGCCACCATTTTCATCTTTCATTGTCCAAGTACATGCTACCCACACTAAGCTGAGTTGCATCATCCATGATGTGAGTCACTGTGAAATATTGCTCCATTTGTAATATCCATGTGGCTAGGTGAGAGCCATCAAATTTATACATGTCCAGCTTGGGTGGTCATGGCTGGGATTGTTGGTGGGTGCCAAAGAGGTGAAGGGACTAGCTAGACTCGCCCTCAATGTTTTCATTGCCAATATATGCCTCCACGTGTTCCTCCATCTTGCCCTTTGAGAGTGTTTCATTTAAGTTCTTCAGTTGTAATAGCACATCTTTCAATTGTGATTCAAGGTTGTCAATCCTCTAATTGCCCATAGCTTGAGCTCTAGTTTGTACCATGCACCGATCTGATGTACTTGAAATTTGGGACCGCCTGAAATGTTTGGCACTAACAATTGAATGGTATCACCTTGCTCAGCTCATTGACTTGATTCTTATGGGCTAAGTCTCCTTTCTTATGAATACTACAGTGGTCGAATTCCAGAAAATTCAATGTTGCCCAAAGTCCTGTGAAAATCACGCCCAGGTATAGGAAACCACACAATTAGTCAAATCTGAATGGCGGATCTGGTTGTTGCAATGCCTACAGAGCCCAAACTGCTAGATCTGGATGGCGGATCTGATGGATCTGATAGATCTAAATGGTTGATCTGATAGATCTGAATGGTAGAACTAATTGTTGTTGCTACAACAAAACCCCACCTGCAAGATCTGATCTGGAAAAGATGATGCATGATCCAAAGATAGAGAAGGGAACTATGGTCTCCATGAGTGTCAAGTGCTACAGATTGTGATATACATAAGGGTCTGATAGTAGTACTCGGCCCAATTTTTCACGGCACTAACCAGGGAGGATCAACCATACCCTTAGTTGTACAACCCGACTACCCACTGAATGTTGATTATTGTGTTGATCTCCAGCCGACTTTGAATTTGATGAGCTGGGAATTGAAGTTGAACACTCTTCTGGATTTTTGCCTTTTGAAACAATCCTACTATAGGAGGGAGTACAGCTCCCACAATTGACATTAGCCATATGAAGAGCGGCTGGAAAAAAGATCAAATATGTTACCACAATTAAAACTTTGTAAAAAATCTAAAAAATATGTTGCCAACATTCTCAATAATAATAATAATAAAATATTTTATTATAAAATATTTTTGATGATATTTAATTTATAAAAAAAAAATATTTTAAATAATAAAAGGTATAATAATAATAAAATAAATACTATTAATTATAATATAACAACACCTACTGAGTTTGCTGACTTACCGCATGGAGAATTTGAAATCTGAAACCATAGCATAAAAGAGATGTTATAAATGGATTATGGGACTACATTATTTCCATTTATTTTAAAATTCTGAAAAACATAACGTAATAGGATGTAGTATTAATGCCTATCTAAAAAGCTAGTTTGAAATCTGATTTAATGCTTACCATATGTCGGTAAATGAAGTTCACTAAGCTATAAAGAAATGTGTTTTATTTTTTTACAAAGGAAGGCTGAGGTACACATTTTCCAATTACTCTATCAGTGAAATAAAAAACAGTAAATTATATTATTATATTAGTTACTCTCTCAAAAACAGTAAATTATATTATTATATTAGTTACTCTCTCGGTCAAATATCAAAATGATCTTGATTTATATGAGACAGCACCTGTATCACAAATCGTAGTGTGTCACTCCTAAAATAAAATTAAAATTAAAAATATTTAAATTTAATAAAATTTTAAAATAAAATTAAAAATAAAAAATATTTTAAATTTAATAAAATTTATATAAAGCTTCTGTCTATATGAATTAGTTAAAATATTTAATTATTTTAAGATAAAGATTTATTTTTTTATTTTAAGATTTTAAATAATTAAATAAAAAAATATGTATCTACATATTTGATGGATAATTACACAATAAAAAGAATTAGTTAAATAAATTTGAAATTATAACTATATTAAAATTAAATTGTTTTGACAACGAAAAACGTATGAGAAGCTCAAGGAAATAATTCTCTGCATCGGGAAGGAAGATGATGGCGTTCAGGGCCGAGCGGCGCTACTAGGGTTCCTGCGTTACCTTGTTGTCCTTCCTCAAGGTGCTCACTGCTATCCTGACTTGGTGTCTCTGCTAACGCCGCCTTCACGAGTCCTCCCTCTGGAGGGGCAGGTATGACCCCCTCTCCCCCTACTGATCCCTCTCTTGACAAGTCGGTAGGCGCAGGAAGTCAGGCCAGTCCCGGTTCTTCCCCATTGGCAGAGCATGACATTGATCCTGCCATCAACAATGATGGTGACTTTGTTGTTGGCTCAACAACAGCCAAAGGCAAAGGCCCTGACCAAAACGGCTCATCGTCGAGGCACAAAGCGACCTCTGCGACATGCATCCCCAAATCTGCAGAAAGAATCAAAATAGATCTCCCCAGTGATCGTATCAATAGCCAAATCCAATACATGAGGGATCATGCACTCATAGGGAAGTTTCTTGGATTCTGGCCAACTGAAAAGGCCTTGCAAGGATGGATTGCCTCCAAGTGGAAGCCGAAAGGTCAAGTAACCCTGCAGCTCGGACCTAAAGGCTTCTTCACCGCCACTTTCAATTGTCTGGAGGACAAAACTCGCATCTTCAAGGGTGGCCCGTACTTCTTCAACTCTGCAGGCCTGTACCTTCGTGAATGGATTGAGAGGTTCAATCCAGATAAAGAAGACTTCAACTGGGCTCCAGTATGGATCTGAATGTACGCTCTTCCCCTGGAATACTGGAGCAAACCCCAAAGGACATAGGTAATAGCCTGGGGGTCTTCATCAAGGTCGCTGAGAAAACAAAATGCCGAAGATATACCTCATATGCCAGGATCTGTGTACACATGCATCTAGCCAAATCTCTCACGGACTCGGTAAGCTTATTTCATGATGATTTTGAATGGGTCCAAACTTTAGACTACGAGCATGTTCCCTTTCGATGTAGGAAATGCCATGAACATGGCCATCTTTTCAGGGATTTCCCACTAAATCTATAGTCCAAAACCCCTGTCACTGAGACAAGCAAAGATGTTGAGGGTTTCACAAAAGTTTCAAGTAGAAGGAAGCATGCCAAGAAATCCCTAGTTGATCTGGATAATCTCAAGAAGCCTGTAACTCGGAACAGTTTTGAAATCCTGACTTCACAAAATAGCATGGAGGACAACCTTTCAATCCCCCCCTCAGATCCATCTCCTTCTTCTCCCCCTCCTCTGCCCAAATCTTCTGATCCGCTCTCGGTCTCTGATCCCATCAGCATCCCCGTATCCACCTCCGCTGAAAACAAAGATAAAGATACAGCCACACCATCTTCCAACATGGAGATAAATGCAGCACTAGCTCTAAGTATTCATCAAAAGTCAAAGGAGGAAGAACAGGATACACAGATACACATGGAGGAGGAACCAGAAAGTGTAGATCTAGAAGGTTTGGATATTCTCAAGTTGGAAGTAGCGTGTAGACAAAAAGAATACAGCGCTATACCCCCTCGGGAAATTAATAGACTAGAAGTAGTTTTAGCCAGAGCACAGCACAATAAATATCTTGGTATTCAGGCAGGCAGTCCTTGGGATGGGAAAAAAATACTGAAAGAGACAAAGAAACGCGGACGCAACTGATCTGTAGAGGACCATCATTATTGGAGATATGCTGGTAGAATCTGGGAGATTTCCCAAGCTTACCAAATTTTACAAAACTCTTCCCCAATGTTCCCCATGAAATTAGTCTCATGGAACGTGAGAGGGTTTAATGGCCCTGCAAAACACATAATGATAAAAAATATGATCCAGCAAGACAAGCCTTCTTTAATCTACCTACAAGAAACAAAATGCAATAGTATTGTTTCGGAAAAAACACTGAATAAAGCCTGGTCGGGGTGTCGTTCAGTCTCGGTGGATGCTTCTGGGGCTTCCGAAGGGCTTGCTATCATATGGAATCCTCAAGTGCTATACCTTCACGATTTCCATGCCTCCCACTTCTTTATTCAGGCAACCTTCCACCTAATCAGGACCAATATCCATGGACATTTGTCTAATGTGTATTTTCCACAAGATTCACAAAAAAAATTGGATCTACTTGATACCATTTCAGCGCTCAACTCTAACAGGAGCTTTCCCCTTTGGATTTGTGGTGGTGACTTTAATACCATAATTGCTTTGGAGGAAAATTCTGGTGGACGCTCGAGGTTGGATGGAGATAGTATTGGCTTCAAAGACTTCATACACAGAAATCAGTTAATGGACTTACAAACTTCCAATGGCACTTATACTTGGACCAATAAAAGAAGGGGATCACAGCAGATAGCCTCCAGGCTGGATCGATTCCTCATGACAGACAATGCCATTCATCTGGGGGGGACTTTCATGCCTCCATCATGCCTCAAGTGGGCTCTGATCACTGGCCTATAATGTTATAATGGTCGCATCCGGGTGCTAGGTGTAATAGACCCTTTCGCTTCGAATCATTTTGGTTCTCACATCCTAACTTCAAAGATGTTGTGATCGATACATGGAAATCTTTTAGTCCCCTAGAAGGAGCCAAGATGTTCCAGTTTCAGCAAAAGTTAAAACAACTCAAACAAGCGCTCAAATCCTGGAACCGCTCTCAGTTTGGAAATATTTTCAATCATCAGAAAATGCTGGAGAAGCAAATGAACACATTGCAACAACGCATTATCTCAGACGGAAGAACTGAAGATTATGCGCAATAGGAGAAGTCTCTCCTAACCAAGATTGAAGCACGACGGCAATAAGAAGAGACATTGTGGTGTCAAAAATCCAAGGTCAGATGGCTCAAGGATGGAGAGAAAAATACCAAATTCTTTCACAGGACCACAATCCAAAGGAGAATGCACAATTACATTGCCTTCATCAATAATAGGCAAGGAGAGCATCTGGAGGCGCATGAAGAAATGGAAAAAGAATTCAAAGAGTACTTTCAGGACATTCTTCGAGAGCCTCTAGGCTGTAGAACTCAGGCAATACATTCTATCACGCAACATATTCCAAAGATCATCACAGAGGACCATAACAAAATGTTACTCTAACCAATTTCTATGCAGGAAGTGGAGGATGTGTTGGCCTAGCTTAAGGATGGCAAAGCACCTGGACCTAATGGATTCACAGCGAATTTTTTCCACGCCTTCTGGAAGCACATCAAAACAAAGGTTTGGAAACTTGTGGAAGAAGCGAGATCGATGCACTGGATCCTCCCCTCCCTCAACACGACCTTCATAGCGCTAGTGCCAAAGGTGGAAGAATCCAGCACTCCAGACAAATACAGGCCCATCGCTCTCTGTAATTTCATCTACAAACTCATCTCTAAAGTCTTGGTGAATAGACTCAAACCTCTACTCCCTCTCGTCATCTCTCCTGAGCAGACGGGCTATGTAGAAGGTCATCAAATTTCGGATGATATCATTCTTTTTCATGAAGTGATCCATTCTCTCAAGGTTCTCAAAAAGCCAGGTATGATTCTCAAGCTAGATCTTTCTAAAGCTTTCGATAAACTTAGTTGGACCTATATCAATCAAATGCTTTTAGCTTTTGGCTTTAGCGCTACCTGGACGTGATGGCTCATGAATCTTATTACCTCCCCCTATTTCTCCATCCTTCTGAATGGCTCTCCCTCCTCGCCTTTTCAACCCTCCCGGGGTATTCGTCAAGGTGACCCTCTCTCTCCGTTCCTTTTTGTTCTCATGGCTGAGGGTCTCAGTCACCTCCTTCATTCTGCCATCTCTTCTCACTCCTTAAAGGGCATTTCACTTCATGGTCATCCTCCCATCTCTCATCAACAGTTTGTAGTACACAATATGGTTTTTGGCCACCCTTCAGTTCAAGAGGCCTATTCCTCCCTTTCCCTGCTCAATCTCTTCTCAGAAGCTTCAGGTACCACCATTAATGCCTCTAAATCCTATCTCTTCTTCTTCCACACCCCCATCCTCACTCAAAGAAATATAGTCAGGATCTTGGGTTTTCCAATAGTTGTGCTTCCTTCGAAATATCTCGGAGCTCCCCTGATAGACTCAGCCATCAAACATGCCTCCTGGCGAACCCTCCTTGACAATTTAGAAACCAGGCTCTCTTCTTGGACCTTCCGCTCGCTCAATATCGCCAGCAAGCTCATCCTAATCAAATCCGTTCTCCAAGCCATGCCTCTGTATTGATTCTCCATATTGGCAGCTCCCAAATGGGTTCTTAAGAGAATTCGCAATCTTCAAAGGAATTTCCTATGGGGCTCCTCGGGTCTTAATGGAAAATGGGCACTTGTCAAATGGTCTGAGGTCTGTCTTCCGAAGTCAGCTGGTGGGCTTGGTCTAAGGGATCCCCTCCACAGCAATAACACGATGGGTGCCCAAATTTGGTGGAAATGGGTCTCCAAGCCGCATTCTCCATGGCCTCGTATATGGCAAGCCAAATATGCTCCAGGAAGTCCCTTGGAGGAGCTCATTCGCATAAGTACTACCACCCTTGGATTGTTAATTTGGAATGCAGCCAGGCAACACAGTGCATTTATTCAAGCGCACAGTTTTTGGGAAATTCATTCGGGCACCACAACAAGATTTTGGGAAGATTCCTAGCAACAGCTTCCCAAACTCGCTACTCTCTTCCACAAACCCAAATGGCAGGCTACTATGCAGCACAATGATCAAACCCATGTTCATCAATTTTGGCAGCAGCAAACCCTTCAAGGCTTTCAACTATGGAGATCAGCAGATACTTGGCAAGCCAACTGGCAAGAGGAAACTTATGAAGAGATTGATCAAGAGCTCAAACTAAGGAAAATTAAGTTCTTGGATCAGAGGGACAAAATTCGATGGGGATATATTCCCAAAGGGACATTCACCACCAAGGAAGCATACCAACTTCTCTATCATCCAGCCCAGATAATTAAGGATCAGCTATGGGATAAGGTCTGGCAACCAAGCATCTTGCCTAAAGTCTCTACCTTCCTTTGGCTTTTAAGCAAACAGCGGATCCTCACTTGGGACAATCTTCAAAAGCGAGGTTTTATTGGGCCTTCCAAATGTCCCAATTGTAACCTTCACACAGAGACTATCTTGCATCTTTTGGATACCTGTCCGTTAGCAGCAGAACTTTGGGAGAGAATAGCACAGTGCAACAGGAGAACAGGCAGACGTGTGGGAGACATCACAAATACAATCAGGAATTGGCCTTAGAATCCCTTCCAAAGTCTTGTTCTCAACTCCCTCTGGAACCTTTTGTCGGGCTTTGTCTACTGGATCATCTGGAAGGAGAGAAATAATAGGATCTTTAAAAATCTCCATTCGCCCCTGGATTCTCTTTGGCTTATTCTCAAACAGAACCTTCAAGAAACCCTTGCTCTGAAACAATGGCAAAATTCGAATTTGCCAACCTCTCCTCAGGAACGCCTCATTCTGGAAAATTGGAATCTAAACCTCACTTTCTCCGCTCACGACAATCTCAATCCCTCCATTCATTCTGATTCCCCCCAATTCTGGTCTCCTCCTGCCTCCCAGTCTATTAAGCTTAATTTCGATGGTGCTGCCAAGGGAAATCCGGGGCTTGCTGGTTATGGTGGCATTTTCATAAATGTTGAAGGCTCGGCTCTGCATATATATCATGGTTCGTTAGGAAGAGACACCAACAATGCTGCTAAACTTGAAGGATTATGGAAGGGCATCTACACAGCGATAACTGAAAATTTTTTCCCTCTGGTGGTTGAAGGGGACTCACAAATCTTAATTGAGGTAGCCACTTGGATCCAATCAGGTACATCAGTTGGAAAGATCGCTTCTAGCTGGCGGCTCCTAAGTAGACTGGAGAAAATTGAAGAATGGCTCAAGTCTCCCCACAGTGTTACCTTCCAGCACATTCGTCGATCAGCCAACAATGTAGCGGATAGATTGGCAAATCAAGGGTCTAATCAGCAACTCCCTTTCTTCTCTGTTCCACTGAGCAGTTCTAATGATGAGCAACTTAAACAAGACTGCACTCTTCTGGTGCAACAAGATCTATCCCTCCCAGATGCGGGTGAGTAGTACAGATAGGGGCACGAAGGCAGCGGGATGGGCCAGCGTGTGGAGCACATACAATGCCATCTGGCCTCACTCACTACCAGACTTCATTCTCCCGGCAAGCTTATTCATTGCTGCGTTAATGCAGTGCGATTTCCCAAACTGGCATCTTCGCTCTTATTTCATGGCACTCCTCCAATTCTTCACTGTTCCTCCTCTGCGAATGTTTGGTTTCCTCGTAGTCGCAACGCTCTGCTCTTGGGTTAGTCCAGGGAACCATTGCACTCAGGGACGCGTGGTTGATTCTCATTTGGGACTTCTGGCTCTCCAAAGTCCTTCCAGCATTTTCATTTGTCGTTTGTTCTCCATCATTTTTAGTGCTCCTTCGAGCGTGGTTACTCTCCCCCTTGTAGTCTCTCCCGATCTGCAAATTTTTACTGCTTGCTCTGCTCCTTTTGCTCTATTCAGCATGCCTATTCTACACCAAAGAATGGGATGCAAAAGGGGAGGCTCTCGTGGTCGACCCATTCGCCAGCCCTCTTCCTCTTCCACGGATACCTCTTCTTTCTCATCAGGATTTGGCTTTGAACACCATCCAGCCACCAGGAGAGGTCGGGGTCGCGGCAAGGGGCACCAGGCCTTACAGTCGAGTTCCCACAATTCTCACACTCCTACGACCCATTTTCAAATCCCTTGCACTCTCAGCGATCACTCTTTCATTGCTACTGTCACTATTCAGCTGAGCGAAGGTATAGTTGGCTTGGTGTCGGCAACTCCAGAGGCGACTACGGAGCCGAGGGCGAAAGATTTTCCAGACACCTCTCAGTCTCACAGCCAGCAGAACAAAGTCCCAAGTGGTTCTGCCTCCCAGGATATGCCAACTCTAGCGCGTCCAAATGTTCCGATTGAAGGCGATTCTCCAAGCGAAGAGGGCCATCCCTCAAATGATGATGATCCCTCCAGTTTTGGATGTCGGATCGTGGAAGAAGCGCCTTCCACCGCTCAAGATGCATAATCAGGTTTTCGTTATCCGATGTAGTTTCCCTGTTTGTTCAAGGCTAAAGGTATAGTTTCTTTTTGACTAAGATTACAGTTCCGACCTGGGCAGAGCTCCCATGATCATAAGCATAAGCTTAGTCAAGTCGTTTCGGTACTCTGGTTAGTCTACTTTTTTGACAATGTGGTTTTTGTCTTTATGTCCCAGTTATAATCTAGGTTCTAGTTGGTCTTCAGCTAATCTTCTTGGGTCATTTTTCAGAGTTGTCATGTGAATAAGTCGCCTTCCAAGGCTAGACCTCTTGAGGCCACTGCCTCTTTGTAAAAATATTTTATATTAATATAGGAGTAGACTTATTCCTCCTCATTTTTGAAACCCTCCTTTTCACTCCTTAAAAAATACGATAAAATAATATAAATTCAATAATAATAAAAAAATTATAAATATAATAATGACATAAAATAATATAAGTCAAAAGTTATCTAACTACTTCTAAGATTCCTTCTTTTTATTGTACCTTTTGATTATGCTCCATTTTTTTTATCGAACTTTTCAACCACATAAAATCTAATGCAATAATGTATTCAATAATTATGTAGTCATTGATTATGGGATCTTTACCTTTTCTTCTATTACATTTCGGATTTCTTTCCCTACATCTAGCATCATCGTCATTTGATAATCTCTCTATTGGAAACCATGTGATTTTTATTCCAACAATGTGCTAATAAGTACATAAATGGATAACATATAATAAAAGTTTGATATGAATATTGAAATTAACATGCATAACATCAACACATGCAGAGATTCTTCATTCAAGTAATGTCGGCCAAATTTTTATATATGGTTTTTATCCATGTGCGTGAGTACATGCTTATTATAGTCACTTATCCCCATGTGGAAATTAGTTCCACACTAACAAATGTTACATAGAAAATAATAAGCCAAGCGAACTACGATTGGATCAATTGTTGTGATTACCCCAGATACCATTGGATTATATGGCCTCTCAGGGAATTAATGAGAATGTCTGTAAAGAATTTTTGTTTCATCCCTAAGCTATGAGATATTTTTGTATTCATTAAGATCTTTCTATGCCACCAATGATGAAGATCTTCTTATGTCACCAATAATAAAAAATTAAAAATAATGTATAAGAAAAAATATATAAAAAATAAAATATATATATATCATTGTGTGGTATATATTCTAGTAGGATTATTAAGGAAAAGTAATATAGGATAATGTTACTATTTTAATGAGAACTTTATCAAGTTTTCTTTTTTTCGGAGGTCGCATCAAATCATGATTTTCATATCGATTTCGAAAAGCCACAATGCAACATTACCCTTTTTTCATTTTAGGGTTAAAATTCCAAAAACAATTAACCATGGTGTTAAAAACCAAATATCATTATTACAAAATACATGAAATCGTCTCTCTTTTTATTAAAGTTAAAATTTGAGCATTTTTCAATCATGGAATTAAAAACTAAATATAATGACTACTAAAGACATGAAGAAACACGTTGAAATTTAAAAGTCATGATGCAACAACAACCCTCTTTTAAGGCTAAAATTCAAACATTTTCAACTATGGCATTAAAGAATAAATATCATGATTAGAAAAACCCTGAAACTAACCATTTGAAGTTTGTGTACCTTCCTTTAAATATATATATATATATATATACCTATTTTTTGTAAATTCACAACATTTATTATGGAAATATATATGTACAAAGCATGTTGGATATCAATTATGTGACCAAATTTAGCTTGCTTGAGTGAAACAAGACCTAGAAGGTTGGTTTGAAATCGTGTTGTCTAGTCCAAAAGGGTCATAGATTAAGTTGGTGCTAGCCATGCTCATTAGATAGGATACAAAATGGGCTTTAAAATCCATGATAGGCACGAAAGTAGGAAACTGAAAAACACATGTGGAACCATATACTAGCAAGAAACTAGGCTTGCGAATAGTGGTGATGAGCCACAAGAAGTCCATATTGTCATCCAACTAGTGTAGGCCTCACCAGAGGTGGTTTTTCACTATACCTTAATAGAGTTGCTTCCAAATGCTACAATTGGTCATCCATGACTTAGTAGAGTAGGTGAAATTCCTCCATGTGAAGGAGGAGCTCATCCCTATTCTCATTACGACCGATCAATACTCTTCCTAGCAAATGCTTAAGATTTTAGTACGAGTCAACCATGTGGAGGTATCAGTTTCATCTAGCTCATGGTGTTGCCAAGTTGGGGACCCAATCCTCCACCTCAACCAAAAAAATTATATCTGATAATTTTTCTCGTTCATCCACCAACTCTTGTTCAATATCAGATATTCTTGTTACACAATTCCATGACAGCATTCTCAGAATAGCATTTTGTCGAGGCTCCGACTTGGGCTCAAGCTCTCAAATTACCTTGTAGGCCTCGGCCACCTCCCCCTCTCCACACTCGAGCTCTCTCCCTCAGCATTAGGGAAAGAGCAAAGTGATAACCCAAGAGGAAGATTGTAATGTAACCATTTTACAATATCACATATTTAATTATTATTTTAAATTAAATAGATAAATAAAAATCAATGGTATATGTTTGTGTTTGAATTATAGTTTATTAATTCATTTTCCTTTATTAGATAAGTTACACCATAAATTTTAATACCATTTGTCACGTTACTTTTATCCCACAAGAAAATTATATACTAACAAATAAACTCTCCCACACTTAAAAATAACCATTTAAACGATAAATAATTTTAGCCTGCATTTTATTATATTTGAATCAGTTTTATTTTAATATCAATATATCATTGATATTGTGAGAAAGACCATTTATCTTTATCAAATAACTATATTGATTTATATATGAAAATTTTATGTAACTTATGACATTTATGTTAAAATTGTTGAGCCCGGAGGCTCATTGAACCAAGAGGCTCATTCTACAGCCTAGTATGATGTCTACAAGCTCATTCTACTGCCTAATATGATGTTTACATCCCAGTATGATGTGTAAGGGTGTCCGTTCGTCATCAAAGTTAAAATCTTGCTCATATCGACCAAAATTAGATCCCTCTTAAATCATATTAAATTTGTATTTAAAATAAATATAGTTATGATATTATAGTTATTTTCCATAGTTTATAACGCTTCAAAATTATTTTTTACTCTATCCATATCTTCCATGATTCCATAAATGATTATCATACCATACAGTTACACATGTTAACTCAACGATGCTTGGTAAATTAGGTTTATTCGATTGGAAATATATGTATATCTACTTTTATTTAATTAAAACACTGTCTCACCTGACTTTTCCAATTGGTAATGTCATTTCGTCCAATCTCATGAATCCATTTGGAAATGAGCACCACACATGTATCCAAGTTGGTTCAATTATATCTTTGTTATAATAGAGTTGGTAATGTCGTTCCGTCCAATCTCATGAAGCCATTTGGAAATGAGTACCACACATGTATCCAAGTTGGTTCAATGATATCTTTGTTATAACATAGTTGGTAATGTTGTTCCATCCAATCTCATGAAGCCATTTGGAAATGAGTACCACACATGTATCCAAGTTGGTTCAATGATATCTTTGTTAGAACGGAGTTGGTAATGTCATTCCGTCCAATCTCATGAAGCCATTTGGAAATGAGTACCACACATGTATCCAAGTTAGTTCAATAATATCTTTGTTAGAACAGAGTTGGTAAGGTCGTTCCGTCCAATCCCATGAAGCCATTTGGAAATGAGTACCACACATGTATCCAAGTTGGTTCAATGATATCTTTGTTAGAACAGAGTTGGATATGGTGTACGTAAAAATTTTAACTCCCTTTTCAAGTTCATTACATGATATAACACTTCACCATTATATCATTTACACTTGGTTATATGTATTGTTGTAAACAGTGATCTATGTATTGGGCTAGCACACAACACACCTTAAGAGTTGTGTATGGAGTATGACAGACTTGTTGAAAATAATACTGAGAGGGGGGGTGAATCAATATTATCTAGTCATTTTACCAAATCTTCCTTATTTACACTTTGAATTATTTTTGCATATCAGTACCATAAAATAATGAGCATGAACAAGAAAAACAGATAGACACATCAAAGAACACCAGATATAAGGTGGAAACCCAATGTGGGTGAAAACCACCTGCTGCAATATGTCTCTATCTTCTTTC
>APFE030973391.1:214258-236814 GCA_000404065.3 Pinus taeda
AATCATGGATCAATACCACGGGCCAAAACCATAATAACACAATACCGTCGGCTAAATACCAAGGGTTAAACATAAGAAACCCCATGTGTGCGCGTTTTACTGCCTTGAAGTGTGTGCACTGGGGTACGCACCTCATGAATGGGTAACCTGCGTGTCTGGATGCGGTCCCTGCACATCGTACCTGCGGGTACGCATCTTCTGAACTGTTCTCCTGCATACTTATTAATTCTAATCATATTGAGAGCCATGCCATGGGTGTTGCCATCAAGTACAACATCTGTAACATATAACCTCACCAGAAACATAATGCCAACAAGACTTCGTATATTTTTAAAAACTATTTAAGAATCTAAATGAACCCAGGTTTGAGTTGAGTTTTTCTCATCTTTGTGTCAGCCTTGATGCATATAACACAATTCAACATGCCTTTATCTCAGATTATGATATATCTATAGTTTCTCCAAGGAACCCTTTTGTTATAACCAATGATGGTTACAATACTAAACGATTACAATATTTTTATTTCTTTTTTAAGAATAGAATGGAAGTTATTACTCTGTAAATGTTTACTTTTTTTTATATCAGTGTCTATTTCTTTTTAAAACTTAATACTCACTAATAATTCTATTCATTGATTACAAGAATATATATATATATATATCTATCTATATATATATATATAATATATATATAATTATATATATATATATATATATATATCGCATTGGAAAAGAAACAATAATTTGTTCTTTGATTAATATTATGGATACTTGTGGCCTAAACAGTTGAGGAAAACAGAGATACTTAGTAGAGTGACTGAGAAAAGAAAGACCACAATTCATGCTTCTCCAAGAAACTAAGATCATAGGAGGGAAACTAGAAGAGATCCTAAGCAAGATGAAACCGTGGTATGAGGGTATGGCAATAGATGCAAAAGGAAGTGCAGGAGGGATAGCAATTTTGTGGAATGCAACAGAGGTAACTGTAGACTATTGGATAGGCATGCAACGCATCCTCACAGGTCAGTTTCGCCTCATAGGAACTAAAGACTGGTTCTTGCTCTCAGTAGTTTATGGGCTACACATCCCTATAGAAAAGGAAAACTTCCTCCAAAGGATAAAGACACTAAACCAAATGCATGAGGAAAATCTATGGCTGATAGCGGGTGAGTTTAACCTGATAACATCGTTAGAGGAGAAAAAAGGAGGAATTCGAAGGGAGGAGCCAGAAATGGAGAAATTCAGGGATATCCAAGAAGAGCTTCAATTGGTGGATATCCCAACAATTAATGGAAGATATACGTGGAACAACAGACGGGGAAGAAACAGGAAAATAACATCTCACCTAGACAGATTTTTGGCAACAGAAAATCTCGATGTCTACTATGACGCATCAATCCTACCTTGCTTGGGCTCGGGTCACTAGTCGATTAGATTAGAAGTGGACATGAAACAATGGAAAACAAAAAGACCCTTCAGGTTTGAAGCCTTTTGGTTAAGAGACCCAACCTTCACTGAAAAATGAAGGAATGGTGGAAAGAGAGTGAGAAAGAAGGCAGAAACCTAATGCATACCTTCCAACTCCAACTCAAAGACCTTAAAGGTAAAATAAAAAAGGGGAACAGGGAAGAGTTCGGTAACATACAGGAGCAGGAATTGTTTAAAGCTAAGATGAGGAAAGTGCAACAACAGATGATAAATGAGGGTAGATCAGAATCCCTAGTAGAGGCAAAAGGTCAGCTAATAAATAAACTATAGGAGAGGAGACAACAAGAAGAGATCCTGTGGAAACAGAAATCAAGAATCCAGTGGTTAAAGAAGGAGCAAGGAACTCTAGATTTTTTCACAAAGCAATGATTCAATACAGGCAGCAAAACATGATCTTCTCTTTAGTAGATCAGCAAGGAAATCACCTTACTCAAAAGGAAGATATGGAGAACTTATTAGTTCAACATTTTCAAAGCTTACTGACAGAACCCAATATAGACAGGGCGAAGAATATAAACAAACTAACTCGGCATATCCCCCAATTAGTGAGCAGGGACCAAAACCTGGCCCTTCTAAGGGAAATCTCCAAGTCCGAGGTATAAGAAGTCATCAAAGGCCTTGCAAATAACAAAGCACTAGGCCCAGATGGGTTTACAACAGAATTCTTCCAGGCTATGTGGTCGTTCATGGGAGATGATATTGTGGAAATCGTGGAGGAGTCCCAACACAATAAAAGAATGCATCCGGCCATGAATTCCACCTTTCTTGCCCTCATTCACAAAACCGACCACTCGAAAGAACTGCAAGGTTTCAAACCAATAACGCTCTGTAATGTAATTTACAAAATCATGGCCACAATCATGGTGAATCGCCTCAAACCTATCCTACCTGGATTAATCTCTCCAGAATAGATAGGCTTTGTCAAATGGAGACAAATAATAGATGTAATTGTGATGGTTCAAGAGGCAATACACTCTCTGAAGAGCAAAAAAACCAAAGGGATGTTGGTAAAATTAGACTTATCGAAAGCCTATGACCGCATGAGTTGGAAGTACCTACAGGGCATACTAGAGGCGTTTGGCTTCGATTCAAGATGGATAAGTTGGATAATGTCGATGATATCGACCCCAGTATTTTCAGTCCTACTCAAAGGGTCGCCCACAAGGCGTTCAATGCAACCTGAGGGCTTAGGCAAGGCGACTAGGAACTTATGTAAAATAGAAAGTGCAAAGGGTTCAATATACAAGTCTTAGAATGTGGGGTAATGATTCGTCGCTAACTCATCAATAGTTCGTCGATGACATAATGATGTTCGGACAAGCAACCCTAAAGGAAGCCAGAGGTCTGATGGAAATTCTGAACGACTTCACGAGCGCCTCTGGGACGAAGATAAATAAGGATAAGTTGGATATATTTTTCTTTAATACTACAACCCCCTCACAAGCCTTCCTAGACATTGGAAATCTCCCTTCGAAATATTTAGGAATACCGCTAAGTGACCAACAAACTAGGGTGGCGAACTGGAAGACCTTGCTGGAAAAAATCCAAGGGAGAATGTAGAACTGGACCTTTAAATCACTGAATATGCCAAGACGTGTTATACTATTGAAAGTAGTGCTTCAGTCGATTCTAATCTACCAATTATCAAGTCAAGCGACGCCCAAAATAGTGTGCCAAGGGATGATTGACATTTAAAAAAAAAATGGCAAAGGCCCAAAAATAAATAAATAAATAAATGGGCCCTGCTATCATGGAATTGGTTTAGCAAGCCATTAAAAGAAGGCGGGTTAGGTCTTAGAGACCTGTACATTCTCAATCAAGTCATGGGGGAAAAGCTTTAGTGGAGATGGATTCAAGGAGGAGCATATCTATGGAAGGAAATATGGGATGCCAAGTTCAATCGAAGGAAGGCTAAAAGTATAGGAAACCATCAATGGATCGTCCATATGGAACTTAGCATCAGAGAATAGAGAACTGATCATAACTCATAGCTTCTTGGAAATAAGGGAAGGAGACAAAGCAAAATTCTGGAATGAGGCGTGATAGTAGAGAGAAAAACTATACAACATACCCGATCTAGGGGTAGTATATCAATACACCAATAACCCTACAAATCAAACAGTGAAAAACTTTTGGAGCCCAGACACAGGAGAACATTGGAGAAAATGGAAACAGAAACAAAAGACTGACTAGATGCCCCAGAATCCGCTCAATGGAAAGTATATGAGAAAGAGATGGAAACCCAGAAAATTGCAATATCGGAAGGGCCGGATATAATAAGGTGGGGGTATAAAATCAAAGGGATGTTCACTATTAAAGAGGGCTACTATCTACAAGCAGCACGCCATCTACAACAGGGGCCACCGATATGGAACAGAATATGGCAAGATAAATCATGGCCAAAAAATTATTTCTTCATGTGGATAATCCGGCATGGGAGAGCACTCACTTGGGACCAAATTTAGATAAAAGGTCTGCAAGGACCATCGATCTGTAGTACCTATGCAGAGCACTCATAAACAATGGAACATCTAACCAACACCTGCAGGTACAGTGATACCCTCTAGCAAAACCATGTACAACTCTTCGGAGTTAGTGACAGGAATCAAATAAGCATGAAAGCAACAATGGACAATTGGAGAAGAAAGCCTTACCAGAACCCCATCTTGAATCGTGCTTGGAGGATATCATTAGGATTCTTACTATGGGTGGTCTGGAAGGAAAGAAACAAAATAATATTCAAAGGGGAAAAGAGAACAGCAGTAGAACTATGGAGAATGATAATCCAGAACATAAGAGAAATGATCTTAGCCGAGAACTAGTATACAGAGGACTGGGAAACAAACCCCCAGGAAAGACGAATAATGGTAGACTAAGCTTAAACCCAAGCATGTTGATCCCTAACTCATGGAAACAGAATCCCCCTAACGGAGAGTCTATGATCATCTTCATACGGCCTCAGAAAGACTTCATTAAACTCAACTTTGACGGAGCTGCGAAAGGGAATCCGGGGGTGGTGGGATTTGGAGGAGTGTTCAGATATGACAAAGGAAATACTATCTGTTTGTTTTCCATGGATTGCGGAGCTGCGAGCAAAAACGAAGCGGAGCTCCATGCATTAAAGCGGTGGTTGGAAATTGCAACGAGGGAAAGTTACCAGAGATTCGAGGTGGAGGGAGTCTCGAAGTTGGCGATAGAAATGGTGAAAAAACTTCAGCAAGGAACCTCATGGGAGAATATCAGCCAAAGTTGGAGGACGGCATGGCTAGTCCAAGAATTCGGAAATCTAATTTTAAGAATAGACTACATTGTTCCGACACATTTCCACAGATCGGGTAACGTGGCAGTAGATAACCTTTCCAACTGGGGGTGCAGGAAGGCAGGAAAAAACCTTGATATAAGGGGAGAGGAGTTAAGCCAAATGGAAGGGATGAGAATTCTAGAGGAGATCCTAGAAAATGACAAGGAGAAGAGAGAAAACCCCCAATCAGGGTGCGGTAGGTATGAAACGGTGATGGAAGAAGAGGTGGGCTAAAGGATATGGGGGGCTGAGGTGATAGCTATCACCCAGCTGGCTCAAAGGATAGAGGAGGAATTGAGTGGTGCGAGGACACGAGTGCAGGTGGGGAAGCAAGTAGGACAGGGCAATGGGGCAGCAGACAGTACAGGGTTAAGGCACTCATGGCCAGGGTGGAGGTGAGAGACGGCACTCTGGTGTCAAGCGCAGGAGTGGGAAGACAAGAGCTGGCAAGTGGCAAGGCGGAAGGAGGGATCCCACAGCAAGAGCAGTCGGCGGCACGAGTGGAGTGATGGAATGTAATTATGGCAGTGTCATGGAAACCTCATCCCGAGTAAACCAAACGAGGGAATGGACGACGGAAGGAGGACGAGGGCACGTGGAGTGCCCTTCGGATGATAGGTGGGATAGATGGACAAAGAAACAAAAGGCTAAGGAAGCCAGGAGAGAAGGCATTTGCATGCAGAAGTCGAAGGAAGGGCGTGTAGCGAAAGGTGGTGGAAGAGGGTTGGAGGACGTCGAGCTGCAACCGGGTTTTGTCAGCAAGATTTGGTATATTATCTAGGCCCCCATCCTCGATTGTCTGGAAAAAATCAGTTTTACAGAGGAATATTGGTTAATGGCTATGGGAACTCAAGCATCTGAACAAGCAGAGACTTGTTTCGACTAGGGCTCTGGGTCGTTAACCTGGAGTGTTTTAGCCTGGAATGCCATCGAGGTGAAGGGGTTTGGGAACACCGTAATGCATCTCTAGGTGGGTAGGGACAAAGGGAATGTGGCTCGTTGGGATGCCCATTGGGGCCTCTAAAATGGAGAAAGTAAGAAACCAGTCGCACTGTTATGGTGGAGTCTATGGCATGTGAGGGGAAAAGTTATTGTCATGGGTGGGGGGACTATAACTGTCATAGACTATGCAGTAAGGCTGCATTTTATCCAACACGAGCCGAGCCTAGACCTGGCTAATGGCCGCAGGTCCAAAGGTAAAGTCAGGGGTAGCAATTGGGATAGGGAAATAGCAAGGAGAAAACCCTGGTCCTGCCCCTCTAATGAGACCCAAAATAGGGACGCCTACATAACTGCTAATTCTGAAATGCATTATCCCATTCGTTCGGGCGAGGATAAGCAGGGGGGAGGAAACTGCACTAGGAAAGGGAAACAGAGTGACCCCATGGGAATTGGGAAACTGGGTTCTACAAAACTATGCAGAGAATCATTGTCACAAAGAGAAGAGCAGAAGCCTCTTCTTCTCCGAGGAGGAAGGGGGTGATTTGGGGGTTAAAGAGGGCAACCACAATTCTCCAATCTAGGAGCATCTGGATAAGCTTGGGCCGGAGAAGCCCAAGTTTACTCTGTTCAAAATTATTCTGACTTATAAAAAAAAATCATTGTTTTATGTTCTAGGTAATATAACTACCAGAGTGCAGCGACACCTGGTGTTTCAGAACCCATATCGTCCAGCCCAGGAACAAGCGAGCAGCCCAGAACAGGTGAGCCACATGGGACAAGAGATATTAAATTGGAAGGCGAACAGGATGGAAAAGGAAGGAAAAGAAGCGGGCAAGAGAGGAACTAGAGGAATGGGGAAGGCAAGAAAAAAGACAAAAGGGTTGGAAGCAACCTCCAGCAGAGGTCTAAGCAAAAGAGGAAGGAAAACCTAGAAAGAAAATATGCAAACCCTGATAAATGCGTACATGGTTGGCACATCGTCGAAGGTAAAAGCTCAAATATCCAAGTGGGAGAAGGAGCTCAACGACAGTTTTGCTAACCAAGAAATTGAGGGAGAAGAATGGGAAACCATGGTTAAAGATCCGGGGAACACCAAAGGTCGTGACACGTTGTTTCAGCAAACAATTCAACAGTACTGGGTGATGAAGAATATCTTGGCCCAAGCAATGACACTATACAAGGAGCGAGAGGAACCAAAGGAGGCCAATTCAGTGAAGCCTAACATGAAGGATTTCCACAGAGAGATTGTTGTTGTCCAAATGAAATTGTACTGAAACAATCTCACAGTGAACAGGATCGAGCAGAGCATCCAGGACATGAAGAGGAGCGAAATCCCGGGGTCTAGTGCGAAAGCCCTAGCCCCGATGGACTCATCAGATGAGTGAAGCAAGTCTTCAAAATAGAATTTTGTTTATATGTCGGATAGCTTTTACCGTTTTAAATTGAAGTTTATAGTAGATAAAATTTCCAATGTAGCCCGAATGGTCATGAAAACTCTCTTTAAATTTTGGACAACATTCGATGCAGACAAGTGGCCAATAAACCTGGTTTCCTACGGGCAGGTTGAGGCCACATGCGATTTTTGTTAAATATATACTTATGTTCATAAAATATTAATAGAAAAAAGGTCTACCAAGCTTACACAAAAAAACAAAACAAAAAAAAAAAATATTATGGATACTTGTTTATTTTCTTTCCAAAATATTATAAAGAAATAAATAGTTTTCGGCTGTAATTTATTTTTCTAATTTTCTCTACATATGAAATTCCATGAATCCAACAATAAACAATTTTACAGTTAGATAATATGTAAAAGTGCAAAGAAGAATTTTTTTTAAATTACTTCTATATTATCTACAATGTTATGGTATATTATTGGTTTCTTTGAAACTTATGGTATTTTTTTTTTAATTTCTTCTATATTTTCTACTAGAACCAATACTAAAATAAATATTTCTACAATTAGAATATTTTTTTAATACATAATACATCACTAACGTAATATCAAACTCCTCAACAATTATTTTCTTTTTAAGGATAAAAAGAAATCAATGGTAATAAAGAAGAATAAACATATCTGCAAATAGGTATGATAAGTTCTTGCCTTTGACGTTCCTCCCAACCATGACTTTTAGCAATAGGATTGTCTCATTACTGCCAATTTGCCTCGAGCCCTCTTCTATGTTGTAAAAACAATTTAGTCCGATCTCTTCACTTTCTTGATTCTCACTTTTCTTTTTCTCAATTTTCAACTTCTCATTTCTTGATACTTCTTCCTAACATTTCCCTCTAAAGTACTCCCACAAAAGAAAGTATCTCTTATTTATATTTAACAGAACTAGTTTCTTTCTCTCCAGCTAACCAGCTAACCGTACCTGCCCAAAAATATCAGCGCCTAATTCAACACTTTGATCAAAATTTCCTTTTACATACTATTATACACCTAATAATTGAAAAAAATCACTTTAATATTTTTTCCTATTTTTAAATTAAACCTGAAATCCGTTACTTCAAAATAACTCACCACCAAATATATATTTTCCACCAATAGCGCTTTCTATGGAAGTTATCAAACCTGTTTTATTTACTTGAATAATAGTATTTACATAATTAATATGTTATTTAAACAAACAAGCCATTTATCATTATGACGTCAACAAAAAACAATCGTACCAAACTATTTACAAATGGGGTATAAGTCAGTGAGATGCCCTTGTAAAAATTTGGTGTCAAAATTCTATATTGTATATATGTGATTAAATATTGTAGCATATACATATGTGGATATGAAATTTTAGTTGGGAGTTATACATGTGGTAAGCTTAAATGTTGGATTCCACATATATAAAATATCTTACCTATCTTACATGTGAATTATAAAAAGTATAAGTATTAGAGGCATAATTTAGAAGTTAAGTATTCATAAGTTGGCCATAGTTATTGTGAGGAATCTCACTAGTGTCACAAACTCAGAGTGCGTTTTGACGCACCTCAACTTGAGAAGTTCTCTAGGGGTGTGACATTAATGACCCCTCGTGCCTTGAGGGCACCCTTCTTGATGTCGATTTTGGGAATGATTCACCCTATTATGTTTTTTTTAATACTTGTTTTTAAAGTGTTTATCGAACTTTAATTTTATTTTTTTTAATTTTATTTTATTTTTTTGGTTAAAAATACCAATAAACGGCAGGATGCTGATATTGGTACCTTGAAAATAAAAAAAAAACTCACATTACATAATTTTTTAAATTTATTATTAAATAATAATAACTTTTATATATAAAGAGCAAATTATTATTATTAATAATAATAATTATATATATGAGCTCGGGGAAATCAAATTAAAAATGTGGATATTAAAAAATTATTTGAAAAATATAAATTTAAAAATTAAATAATAAATAATAAAATGAAACTAACATAATAATATAATAATAAAATTTAAATTTTAAAGAATTTAAAAAAATAAATTTAAAATTTTGAAAATAAAATAAATAAAGGGGCAGAGGGATTATGTTTGGCTTCACCTTTCTACCCACCAGGTCGACTTATCAGCTGGCCACAAAGCACGCATGGATTGTGTGGTCAATCTTCTAGTTGGCCGCAAACCCCACACAAGTTGTGTGGTTGATCTACTAACCAATAGCAAATCTTGTAAGGATTGTGCAATCAGCGTCCAAGTCAAACCTATGGGTGCAGGGGTGATGTCAAGCAACGCCCTCTTCCATGTAGTCTATGCATATGCCTTCTTTTTCATTTCTCTTTAAAAAAAAATCAATATATGTTTATTTTTATTTTTAAATTTATTTCAAAGTTTTTGTGTTTTTTCTTAATTTATTTTTTGAATTGTTTTAATTATATTTTTTTTTAAATGTTTTTTTGTTATATGCATTTTTTTATTGCTTTAATTTTTAATATTTTTTTTTTTTTATTTTTAAATAATTTCTATGGTTTCTTTAATTATTCTGTTTTTTTTATTTTATTTTATTTTAAATATATAAGGTGGTAGGAGTGGGAGGGGTGGTTCCTGACCCTAAGGGAAAATTTGAAATTGAATATAGTTGGGGGTTAGACAATTGTACAAATAATGCAGCAAAGGTGTATGGATTCTTGTAAAGGCTTCTTCTAGCTAAAGAATAAAATATCGAACATTTTGTGGTGTTGGGATATTCACAATTGGTTATTCATCATCTTGTTCATGAACCTTTACTGAAAGATTGCAAGTTGCAAGTATTATTGATCAAATTAGGAATCTAAAACTACCCTTCTCTACTATTAGCTTCTTTCATGTGTTGAGAATGAACAATTCTGCTACAGATGATCTCACCAATAAAGGTGTAAACTTGGATGCAGGAGCCCTAATGAGAAATGGTATTCCTTCCATCGCAATTATTCCTTAGCATTGGGTCCGTTATGCAGTGTAAAATTTGTTTATATCTATAGGTCTTTTGTAGAATCTACATCTCCAAAGACTCTTTGTCCTTTAGGCTAATAAAATGATTAACAGATATTGAGAATAAATATTGTCATGAGGTTATAGTTATAGCTTGCCTCGAAGGATTTTCATTGTATTCACTTGTCGTACATGTCATGATCCAAGTGTGGATTTTTTATGAAGTGAATTCTATTAGCTTCGGAAACTAGAGATTACATCAAGGATTACCATAACTGATATCAATCTCTCACATGGGATACCAAAGAATAACCAAAAATGAACCCTATGTAGGGCCAAGAGAGATAGATTGAAACAAAAAATATCAACATCTATCAATTCTAGGTCTGTATGATGGCCCATATGGCCTTCCTCAACTAACAACAGAAATCAATACATTAACCATTGATCTGGATTTATGCAAGAACAAAATGAAATATAGATTTAAACAAAAACATAAAGATACAATGAAACAAAACTTTAATTAATAAATAGTAAATGTTGAAAACTATTTACATACAGAATGAAATCAAACTAGTTCGGGTGATGGTAGCTTATCTCTAAGAAGAGATGTGATGGGTACATGCCTTCTGAACTGTGTTACTAATGGTCCCTGATGGGGTTAGTTGGAATGTCAACTCCCTAGGGTTGTAACTTTGGCATATGATCTCCATTTGGCATGCACAATAGCCCATTATAAAGTTCTATCTGAGGAAAACAACTTTCGACTGCAAACATGAATCGTTGTTCCAAGTTCCACGTTTCATGTATGCATGTTTGCATGTTTCCCCAAAAAATCCATTTAGGGCCTTAAAACGGCTTTGAAATTTTAGGACCCAAAAAATGTCAAAAAATAAAAAATTGTCGAAATAGGAAACTATTGTAAAAAATAGGAAACCGATATAAAATAGTGTTGGAAGTCCAAGTTGAATAGGAAGGTGGCCACCAATATCCACTTAGATCAACCATAGTCATAAGACAATCATGTGAGGGGATCAAAATCAGAGCATGCCACTATAATAGGAGTTGCTAGATCAGTCAAGGGTCTAGCCATCACCAATGGGATTTTAAGATGGTGTTCGATCCTCGCCATTTTGTGGTCTATCTTGTCCAGGTTGTTGCCAAAATCTTTCAAGTGGCCATGAATGTTGATCTGAATAGAAAATGGCATCCACCTATGGTATCTCCCCATGGCATTTACCTATAGTATTGTAACTCAAGAAGACTATAAATAATGGGCTTCACTTTGTAAAAGGATAGAGGGGTCCACACAATTTAACATAATAGTTTCCATTATTTTAATAAAAAGTTCATTTGTGTGTTTTTTATGTTTTCTTCTCCTCTCTCGGTTTTCTCAAATCTTGGCCCCCAAGACCCAAATTAGTGGTTTCAGAGCAGGTTATGACTCCATGGAAATTATGATTTTAAGGATCTCCAGGGAAGTTTTTTATATCTCCTCATTATCATTCATTTTACATTTGAAAAAGATGACAACGAAACTATAGCCTATTGAATACCACGCTCAAATGGTAACGGGTTCGAGTTCAGCAATGTACACTATGCATCGATCCAATGCTTGGCTCAACAGAGCTTCATTGCACATTAGGGTTTCTTACACCAGTTAGCTATAGAATATAAGCCTCTATTGTAACTTTTGAATCCTTAAAGTGCCCTCAGATCACATGGATGACATGAGAAGAATGTAGCAGTTGTTGCTTATTACATGAGTTAGGGTGATATTCCTCTTCGCCCTTGATAGTAACCATTTGGATTCTTCTTCTGTGTAGCATACATCTAAGGAAACTCTTGCACTTCTTGAGTTCAAGAAGGGAATTTGTAAAGACCCTCTAGGGCTTGTGCTGAACTTCTTGAACCAATTTGCACCTGACTCCAATGGATACCCCACCACGTGGCATGGGATCCATTGTGTTGGTGGTCTCATTACAAGTATCAATCTTGATAACCTCAATCTCGTTCAGGACATCAAGCTCAAATATCAAATTCAGATGAAAATACTAGTGAATTTATCGTTATCCAGTAATTCTTTTTCTAGTAAGCTCACGGTCAAGTTGAGTTCAATCCCATCCCTTCAATATTTTGATATTTCAAATAATTATTTCTATGGAAGAATTCCTAGTTCCCTAATTGCTATGCAATGCCTAATTTACTTGAACTTGTCATCAAAAAATATGACTGCATAATCCCCAAGGGTTTCAAGAAGCTTAGAGAGTTGCTCCAACTATATTTTCTTAGTGGTCCCATTAATAGTGGCCTCATGTTGTTGTAGTCTACATGATACATTGATTTTAGTAACAATGAGCTCCTTGGACCCTTTCCTTTTATGTGGTCAATCATGTTTGGCCTTATATACTCGCTTTAGTATCTCAATCTCAGTAACAATTGACTCAATGGAAGCTTGACTTATAACGGTGCAATTCCCTTTGAAAAATTGAAGGTTCTCAATATCAACAAAAATAAGCTCTCGAGACAACTTCCATCTTTCAACTTCATTTACAACCTCGAGATCTCATGCCTTGCCAATAGCAAGTTTTCTATACCTTTAGCGGATGCACTTTTTATGGAAGATTCTTTGGTCTTGAGTGAATTGGATCTCATCCACAAAAATATTTCGAATAATTCTAGTAAATTTTCACCTTTGTCTTGAACACAACAGCGAAAAATTGTTGTGTATATTTCTCATGGTTTGAATTATCTAGATTTTAAAGCAACAATGATCAGGTGCTCTGTGTTTAGCTCAAAATTCAAAGTGTTCATATTGGCTCGAAAATTGTATGGTTGCATCCATCTCATCAAGACGATCGCAATGCAATTCGTTTCGTCGAAAATGGAGTCCGGGTGAAGGAGAAAAGGCCTGTTGCTTCTTTTCCTAAACAGCTAAAAAAATTGCAAAATGGGACAAAATGATGACATGGAAGTCCAGTCAACAAGGGGAACCTTATTCAATTTTTTTCCCAATGGGGTTGTGACAAGTGTCACCTCTGATTCTCCAGTTTGTCCTAGGGAAGGTGAAATTGCCTAGTTGGCTCCAAGGTGGAATTCGAATTTGTTTTTTATTTAAATATTATTACATATTATATATAAATATATAACCAAATATCTAAAGTCTGAATATGTTCAAAGGCATAAATATGTGTTATACAAGACGAATTTATATGACATATGTTATATATTTAAAATGGCACATAATTATTATGTTAAAAGTGTATGGGTTGGGCACAAGCGGGTTTTGAACCTATGACCTCCCCCACCCGAATTCCAAGACTTTGTCAATAGACCACTGAGGGCATGTTTGAAAGGAGGCCGCTGCACATTATTTTATGCCATAAGTGTTGACCGATGATGGAGAGGAGGGAGCCATCCCCGCGAGGCCAACCCCCTCTCCATATGACCACCAAACTAAAACTAAGAACCAGCAGAAGCCCTTAGCGCTAATTTCGTTTTCATTAAACTAAATCCGTTTAAAGCAGTAAGTAAACATGCTTAAAATTTGGATTAAGTTGGCGGTGGATTTGGAGGCGTGCCAAATTAAGCAGAAACTACCAGTTTTGGCGAACTTAACTGGAGTCTCTCCAGATTTAGCAGAGGTTTCCTAGGAAAATTTGAATGAGGCATAACTTACTCAATTTTCGACCAAATTGAGATCAGAAAGAAGTGTTTTTGGCTAATTTGGACCTTCTTAACACATTGGTGCAGGTATCATGAGCCATAGATCTTTGTAAACAACATTTGTTCTACATTGAGCTAATAGAGAGGCCCAAGGCATGAAAGCTGAACCAAGGAGATGTAGCCCAAGAGGGGTGAACTCCTTCGTCAAAACATTGTGTTAATGTGTCTCGTTTATGTTTTGTTGTACTATACATGCTTGTTTTTCATTATTAATTTTTGAAGCTATTTTGTTCGTGAATGTCTTGTTTAACTTAAGGAAATTTACTTGTTTGTAAGCATTAACAACTAAGGAGACCTCAGCACAAAAAGAAAGAAGAAAGCACATGTTTATAAATCTGTAATTGTTATTAGCACAGCAAAAATAATCATACAAAAACATATTAAGTTGGTATCAGAGCACAAGGTTGAATTTCTTGCTTGCTTGAGTTTGTGCAATTAGGGTTTTAATGGTTGCAAAATTGTGATGCTTATAAGGTTAAAGTTGCAAAGAGGAGAAGGGAAGTTATTGGTTGCAACTCCTAAGGTAATGCCCAGAAGAAGGAGAGACACAAGGCCACAATCTCCACCACCCAAAGTTCCAATTCCAGCTACACTTGAAGCTCCTCAAGTTTTGCCTTCAATTGAGATTGAAGAGGTACAATCAGTACAAATTTCTGATCTTGATCCATAGCCATTATGTCTGGAGAAAGAGAACCTGAAGGTCCCTCTTCAGAAGAGGAAGAATTCA
This sequence comes from Pinus taeda, assembly GCA_000404065.3. NCBI lineage: Eukaryota > Viridiplantae > Streptophyta > Pinopsida > Pinales > Pinaceae > Pinus > Pinus taeda. The sequence goes on from APFE030973391.1 coordinate 228,835, forward strand.
AGAAAGCTTTCTAAACTTTGATTGAGATGGTTAAAGTCCTCTATGAAGAGAGGAACATTAGAATGGTTGGAGAGATTTATAAACCTCCACATGGAGAAGGAAGCTCAAAGGACAAAAAAGATGAGAAGAAGCATTCCAAAGGGAATGGTGGAAAGCCACCTCCATCTCCATCATCCTCATCATCTTCCACTACCACCATTGCAACTGCCCATACTCATTCCAAAACCCCAAAAGAAAAAGCTCCATTACTGAAATTGGACATAATATTCGAACTTCCCATGTACAATGGCGAAGTGAATGCAGAAAAGTTAGACAATTGGATTCGAAAGTTGGAGGTATACTGCAGAATTCAGAACCTTCAATAAGATGACTTAAAGATCCAGTTGGCTTCACTAAGGCTAAAAGGAGCTGCACTAGTTTGGAGGGAAGCAAAGACTCAAGAGGAAATGAGAATCCATGGTAAGATATCTATCACTTGGGTTGAATTTGTTTCTACAATTAAAATACAGTTTTATCCTTTAGCCTTTATGCAAAAGTCCATTATGAGTTGGCAGAATTTTAGGCAGCTTAAATGCCAAACAGTCCAAGATTATACACAAGAGTTTAGGAAAAGGGCTTTGTTATTAGGAGTGAATTTGAATTCCCAAGATACACTGTTGAAATATATTGGGGGTTTACATTCCTATCTTAAGCACATTATTCTTATGTTCTATCCAACTAATTTGGATGAGGTATGTACAAGCCACACATCTTGAATATAGAGGAAAGAACACTTGTGAAGAGGATAGTAATAAAAAGCCACCTAAGGGTAAGGAGAAAGATAAAGGAGGAAAATGGAAGGGAAAGAAGAATGAAAGTGTGAAGAAAGAAGGGGAGAAAATCACATGCAAATATTGTTCCAAAGAGGGGCATGATGAAGCCCACTACTGGAAATTGCATCCAGAAATCAGACCAAATAAGTTCAACAATAAAGGGAAACAAAAAACCATTGTTATCACTCAAGAATATTTAGGTTCTGAATCAGGTGATGAAAACAAAATCATTGTCATGGGAATCAAAGGAAAACAAGATATTGCAAGCACTAGTTCACAAAATTCTAACATTACTACTACTCTAGATGAAAAGAGACGAATTGAGTTGTTTCATGTTAGGGTCATATCTAAACACACCAATATTGACACACTCTTCGATAGTGGGTCACAAGTGAATCTAATCTCTAAAAACTTAGTCAACAGATTGAATCTTGAAATTGTACCTCACCATAAACCATACCCTTTCGGATGGATAACAAGAGACACAAGTTTACAAGTTACAAAAAAAATGTTTATTTAAGTTTGCAATCATTGCAAATTTTGTTGACGAAGTAGAGTTATATGTGGTACCGCTTGATATTTCAGGTGTGGTTTTGGGTAGTCCGTATTTGTATGATCAGAAAGCAGTGTTTTACCACCATGAAAAAAAGTATCACTTGTTCAAGGACAGTGCATAGTAAGAGCCCATCGCAAAAAGCTGAACATTTCTTTGGTTAATGCAGAGGAGGCAAAAAGACTAGTGAATTCAAGTAAAAGTTTAGTACTTCTCATGTTCAAGCCAAATGACGATTTTGTTTATGAAAATGTTGTTGCATGTAATGCAAGTTTCAATTCTGATTTGGTTGGTTCAGTTCATCAGATTGATGAAGTATTTCAGGTTGTGAAAGAATTGTCCTTCAAGGAGAAAGAAACTTCACATGAAATATCTTTGCAGCAAGAGGTTTCTCTTTGTGATGTTTGCATGCAAGGATTGGAAAAATTGCAAAGTGTAAAGGCGCCAATGCAATGCAAAAGTTTGTTGAACAATGGGCTCATTCAATCACCCCTTACACCATGTTGTGCACCGATGGTTATGGTGCCAAAGAGGAATGGTAAGTATTTCAAGAAAAAGGACAAAAGGAGTAGTTTTCGCCAAAGTGAAGTTGTAAATAGAGATCAATGCAAGAATATATAAAACACCAAACAATACTACTTTGTATGGATTTTAATGTTGTATGTTCTTTGTAGCACATATATTACATACATGTATTTGAATTATGGCAAAAAAGAGCCTTTTCTTGAAGAAATTATCAACTTGGGTGACATAAACATGTTGAGAAAGTTCTCTTATGCACATGTCATCTATGAAGGAAAATTGTTTGATGTTTTGAAGATATCAAAGTACAAGTTCGGTTTCACTTCTTTGATGAATTTGGGCCATGATATTGGAGGAGGTAAGTTGAAGGCAAGCCTCTCCAAGTTGCATGCCATTGTTGATTGGTCAACGCCCAAGGTCGTCATTTTGATAAGAGGTTTGTTGAGAGTAGCCCAATGTTGGAGGAGATTTGTTGTTGACATTTCTTCTTTCGAAGCTCCTTGGCATGCATTTTCATGTGTGTGCAAAGTCTTCCAATGGGGAGTCAAACAGCAAGAGGCATGTGTTGCTTCAAACCAAAAGATTAGTTCAATTATTTTTTATGCTCTTTCAAACTTGAAAGGTTCTTTTGAGTTCCAGGTTTATGCAAGAAACTTCACCATCTTATTTCATTCAGAATATTTCCATGGTGTAAAGATTAAATTGCAGCGATCCATGCACTTTCATTGGATGGATACTTGTCAAAATTTTCACTTGGTTAGAAGGTACAAAAGAGGTATAAGAAGCAAGTTCATTGTTATGCTTTTTAGGCCTATTGGCTATGTAATTGTTGTATTCAAGTGTCATTATGTTTTACCTGAAAGTTATGTTCGGAAAATTTCATACTTTCAAGATGTACAATTGGGCTCAAGTCATGTAAACCAAGTAGAAATTTATCATCCATTTGGATTATATTTTGTTATGTAGACATGATAAGAAGGATGTTGCTTTTGAGGATGACATGGAGAGAACCATGAGTTTCTATGTACGGTTGAAAATGCTGCAACCAACAGTGCAAAATCAACTTGAAAAGGGAAAAGACAAGTAGAGGTATAGAACAGGGTCTTCAAGGCAATTGAATGTTGATTTCCTTAAAGAGGAGCTCAAGGAAACAAATTCATCAAAAGAAAATTCGATCGAGCCTAGAAAGGTGAGGAGGTTGTACCCTCATCTACTTGTCAGATGATAATATCTTTTGGGGTCCAAAAGGCTTTTAGTGGGGAGGAATGATCAAGTGTTCAGTATTTAGCTCAAAATTCAAAGTTCTAATATTGACTCAAAAAATGTATGGTTGTTTCCGTCTCGTCAAGATGATCGCAATGTAATTTGTTTCGTTGAAAACGGAGTCTGGATGAAGGAGAAAAGGCATATTGTTTTTTCCTAAATAGATAAAAAAATTGCAGAATGGGACAAAATGATGACATGGCAGTCCAGTCAGCAAGGGGAATATTCTTCAGTTTTTTTCCTAATGGGGCTGTGACAAGTGTCACTCCGAATTCACCAATTTGTCTCAGAGAAGGTGAAATGTGTAGTTGGCTCCAAGGTGGAGGATTCGAATTATTGTTATATATATATATATATATATATAATATATATATATAATATATATATATATATATATATATATATTAAATATATATATTCAAATTAAATGTTTGAAATCCAAAGTCCAAATACGTTCAAAGGCATAAATATGTGTTATACAATGCGAATTTATATGACATATGTTATATATTCTAAATGGCACATAATTATTATGTTAAAAGTGTATAGGTTTGGTGGAGGCGAGTTTTGAACCCATGACCTCCCCCATTGGTTCCAAGACTTTACCAATAGACCAACAAGGGCGTGTTTGAAAGGAGGTCGTCGCACATTATTTTATGCCATAAGTGTTGACCAACGGTGGAGAGGAGGGAGCCAACCCCACGGGGTCATCCCCCTCTCCATACGACCACCAAACTGAAACCAAGGGCCTGTGGAAGCGCTTAGCGCTAATTTCGTTTTCATTAAAATAAATCCGTTTAAAGCATTAATTAAGCATGATTAAAATTAGGATTTAGTTGGTGGTGCGCCTAATTAGGCGGAAACTTCTAGTTTTGGCAAACTTAACTGGAGTCTCTCTAGATTTAACGGAGGTTTCCCTAGGAAAAAATGAATGAAGCATAACTTACTCAATTTTCGACCAAATTGAGATCAGAAAAAGTGTTTTTGGCTAATTTGGACCTTCTGAACATATTGGTGCAGGTATCAGGAGCCATAGAGCTTTGTAAACAGCATTTTTTCCACATTGAACTAATACAGAGGCCCAAGCCATGGAAGTTGGACCATGGAGATGTAGCCCAGGAGGGGTGAACTCCTCCATCAAAATGTTGTATTAATGTGTCTCTTTGATGGTTTGTTGTACTGTACATGTTTGTTGTCATTATTCATTTTTGAAGCTATTTTTCTCATGAATGTCTTGTTTAACTTAAGGAAATTTACCTATTTGTAAGCACCAACAACTAAGGAAACCTCAACACAAAAAGCAAGAAATAAGCACATGTTTATAAATCTGTAATTGTTATTAGCACAGCAAAACTAATCAGACAAAAACAAATCAAACAAGCATCCTCCAAGATGGTCCTAATCTTAGTGGAATGCTTGCAAATTATAGCCTTCATCTATTGGTGACATCAGTTGGGACATTAGAATAGATATTAAATACAGGTTCTCTTTGATATTGAGTGATAGAGTTGGCAACTGCAAAGAAACCATCACTGACTTCTATAGCAACAATACCAACGACCATGAATCAAAATTTGAAACCAAGGGCTAGTTCTTCTTCTAAAAATGAGGCAAACAACGCTTTAGTTCTATATGTACCTGCAGTTTCATCATGCATAGCGTTAACGTTTGTTACGACTAATCTAAAATTTTCCAGGACATGTTTGCACCCAAAACATTATTCTCTGTCCAAAATCATGGTCTATGTGAGGATTCAAGTTCAACTAGTAAGAGAGGAGCACTACGGGGATCAAGTGGAAATTTGAAGCTTCCATATCCTCATTCTATTTTGGGAAATTCTTCAAAGAATTTACATTTTGATGCATGAAACTCTTTAGCTCCACGTGAATCTCTTTTTCCATCCACAACTTCAACATTTGCATGCCAGCACATGGCATTATTCTGATGCACTTTTGGAACTTTTTCATGTTAGAGCATGGCATTAGTCTGATGCACTTATGGACCTTTGTCATCATTATTTGTAGATTAGGGCATTTATATATCTAGAGGGCAGGCTATCTCTACAAAAGTAAACATTGGTAGATGTTTAATTGAAGAACAGAGAGATTCAAGGCTTTAAGAGCCTTGAGTTGAAACCAAGATAACAAAAGAAAAAGTGTCTCATGAGCCTCTCATTGAATCCATGTCCATAGAGAAAATAATTTCTCAGGAGCCTCGTGTAGTACCCAAAGCAAATGAAGAGAGAGGCCAAGACCTGAATTAGCAGGTGGATTAAAAAATTCAGTCCAAGTGTCTTCTTCTCAAATTAACTTTGAGAAGGTTGGTATTAGTAGAGAAACATCTAAAAGTAGAAAAAAGAACTATGATCCAAATGCATTCTTTCGGGTTAATAATAAAATCTATCAAAAGCTAGGTAATATAGGAAGTGATAGAAACAAAGTACACAAACATATATCATCGAAATGTACCATTTGTGCTCTTAAAAAAATCAATCTTAAAGGTTGTGACTATTCTACTGCATATGGTTTATGTCAGAATATGGATTATCTAACCATTTTGTGTGGTAAGAACTATATTATGCAACTTTTTAACTATGAGATTAGAAACAAAAGTTGATTTAAAGGTTCCCATGGGTGATAAGGTTATCTTTGATGACGATTGTGAAGTGTACTTGAGGTTGTGACAAAATACCCCTCCTGATGCCAAGGTAATGTCATCGTGGGACTATCAACTCACAGCAATGGGAATCAAAAAAGTGAAACTTGAGTACTTGGAGGAAGCGTTTACAACTTCTCATTGGATAATATGAATCTACAAAGATAAGCCACTTGATTTCGAGGTCCATTTGCTTGGACATGCACTATCAGTAACACAGTTGGCCCAACAGCATTACAAGGTATCTCTATCCTTAGACCCTCAATCATATTTGTTATGGGTCACCCAGAAACTAAGGTTATGGACCAACCACACAAAACCCTTGCTATCGAAGTCCATTTGTTAGTCCATGTGCTCTTGGTATCACATTTGGCCCACAAGCATTACAGGATATCTCTATCCTCAAACCTTTATTCATCATGGTTATCGTCACCAACAAACCCATGGTTATAGTTAAACAATCCAAAACCCTTGCCATCGAAGTCCATTTGCTAGTTCGCACACTGACAGTATCACAGTTGGCCCAAAAGCATTAGAGGGTATCTCTATCATCAGATCCTCGTTCGTCATGTTTAAGGGTCATCCACAAACCCACGATTATGGGTTAACCACACAAAACCCTTCTCTTCAATGGCTCATATTGAACAAAATCTATCTATTGGAAATAATACTGAGAGGGGGGGTGAATCAGTATTATCAAGTCAATAAAACTTTTTCATTTTTCATACTCAGATTCATATACGCGAATCCGGTTAAGGATATCCGCGTATATACGCGACCGTGTTAAATGCAACCAGCGTACATGCATTAATCTTATGATTCAGTTAACTTATCTTCAGTAAATGCATCGGAACATTATTAACCATATTAACAGTAATCAGGTGCAGTAAAACAGAACAGATCATCACACATAAAGAGCACACATGAACACCATGATATAAGGTGGAAACCCAATGTGGGTGAAAACCACCTGCTGCAATTTGTTTCTATCTTCCTTTAATAAGAAACTTCTTTACAATGTACTGGTGCAGTCCTTTACCAGTACGCAGGCTTCTACCTGCAGAAGGCTACAACCTTCTAAGCTCTGTTACTAGCCGTTCCATTTACTAAGAACAGGCGCTGGCCTAACTGAAGGCTCCAACCTTCACTCGTTTTCCAGCTGCTCCTGGAAGGGAGCTACAACCCCTGGCTCTTGTACTGGCCAATATGTTTACATAAGTGGTGCCGGCTACGATCAACCAGGACCACGTTTCAAAAATCATACTGATCATGAAGCACAACATCATAATCTGAATCACCCAATACTGAAACACTGAAAACAACACAGTCTACATAACTCTGCAACAACAACCAGATCCAATAGCAACTTCAAATATCATACTTCATACTGTATATGCTACTTGGACGAACCCAACCTGCGTGTATACGCTCTTTTACCAAAGACAACCCGCGTACATATCTGCAAATTCAACCTCATAACTTTGCACCCAGTTTAGACATCAGAACATACCCAGATCATAACATTCATACAATAAACATGCGTCAATAGATCTAGTCTATCCATACTCAAACCATATAAAGATAATCATTCCAAGCCTTGAGACCCCAATCCATCATTCATCATCCTTCACATGAGTGCCTCCTTGGTTCAGATCAAGCAAGGCATCACCAACCCATAACCAGTATCTAGATCTCACACTTTATCAGATGTTCATTACTTGCTCACACTTCCTCTCCCTCTTGGCCTAATGAACTTCTCCTTATATAGGTTTCGGCTTCTCTCAATACCATGGTCCAAAACCATGTAGAAACAATACCATGAACCCAATACCTAGGGTCGTCACTTTGGACCAAATACCACGGACCAAAACTTAGTTTTCCGACATGTACGCGCCTTTCCTTCTGTGAATCTGCGTGTGTACGTATACGCGCCTTTTTCTCTGATTACCCGCGTATATACGCACTTTCATCACGGTCAAACTGCGTATATCTCTCTCTTCACCTGCTGCACTATGATCTGTCCTCTGAGTGAGTTTCCATCACCTGTATCATACATCAGAGTGAGTTGCCATCAAGGACAACACTTGAATCATAATGCCAACAATCTCCCCCTTTGGACTTGATGGCAACCACCACACAAAGTCACTCTCCCCCTTTGACATCAAGGGCAAAGGG
>APFE030973391.1:246943-286189 GCA_000404065.3 Pinus taeda
GGATCCATGAAGCACAACATCATAATCTGAATCACCCAATACTGAAACACTGAAAACAACACAGTCTACATAACTCTGCAACAACAACCAGATCCAATAGCAACTTCAAATATCATACTTCATACTGTATACGCTACTTGGACGAACCCATCCTACGTGTATACGCTCTTTTACCAAAGACAACCCGCGTACATATCTGCAAATTCAACCTCATAACTTTGCACCCAGTTTAGACATCAGAACATACCCAGATCATAACATTCATATAATAAACATGCATCAATAGATCTAATCTATCCATACTCAAACCATATAAAGATAATCATTCCAAGCCTTGAGACCCCAATCCATCATTCATCATCCTTCACATGAGTGCCTCCTTGGTTCAGATCAAGCAAGGCATCACTAACCCATAACCAGTATCTAGATCTCACACTTTATCAGATGTTCATTACTTGCTCACACTTCCTCTCCCTCTTGGCCTAATGAACTTCTCCTTATATAGGTTTAGGCTTCTCTCAATACCATGGTCCAAAACCATGTAGAAACAATGCCATGAACCCAATACCTAGGGTCGTCACTTTGGACCAAATACCACGGACCAAAACTTAGTTTTCCGACATGTACGCACCTTTCCTTCTGTGAATCTGCGTGTGTACGTATACGCGCCTTTTGCTCTGATTACCCGCGTATATACGCACTTTCATCACGGTCAAACTGCGTATATCTCTCTCTTCACCTGCTGCACTATGATCTGTCCTCTGAGTGAGTTTCCATCACCTGTATCATACATCAGAGTGAGTTGCCATCAAGGACAACACTTGAATCATAATGCCAACACTATCAAGGAGGGAACTTCATGCAATGGGGACCATTGCTTCCTAAGAGGGGAGGATTGATCTGAATAAAAAATGGCCTCCACTGATGGTATTGTAACTCAAGAAGGCTATAAATAATGGACTTCACTTTGTAAAAGGACAAAGGGGTCCACACAATGTAGCCATAACAGTTTCCCTTATTTTAATTTAAAAAATCTTTGTGTGTTTTTTATGTTTTCTTCTCCTCTCTCAGTGTTCTCAGATCTTGGCTCCCAGGATACGAACCACATGTGATCTAAGGATTTTAGTAGGTTCATCCTAAACTCTCGATGATCTAATAGAACACATCCCATCATGAACTTCATTTTCCAATATAATTATATTCTCTACATGTATTGATTAGCTCTTCCTCGCATGAGCCGGTTATTAGGGATCCAACCTGCCCAATATGCCATCACTTCAAGATATGATAAGGAGTTTATGTGGGAAGAGGCTTCCCCTTTAGTCTAGTCTAAATCCTCCCACACACGAACTGTGATCTGCTCCCTATATATGGCTGCAAAACCTTCTATTTGGTGATATAATCAAGTATTTGTTGATTTGTGTAGCTTGGGAGGTACTCCAAGCGGGTTCATGATTTGAAGGGCAAAGCGCCACAAGGATCACTTGTGGGCTTGGAACCCAAGCATGGGGTTTTTCACCCATCAGGATTTGGGTCAAAACCATTACGAATTTGAGCTTGAGAAAAATTGAGGTGATAGATATTGGCAAGACGATTCCAACGCTCCAAAGATCACTCAAATTGGAGCTCTAGAAACGAAGTTATGAATTTTTGAAGTTGACAAGTAATTATTGGTATTCAAGTCATGTAGGTTTGAAGTAAAATTGTCCAATAGATGTGTCTCCTCATGAATTCGTGGAGACCCTTTATTGGTGTATGAATAAAGGGTAATTTGATGTCATTTAGGCATCCAAAAGTGAAATACAAGAGCTCGTTGAAGGTGAAGAAGAACTCGATCAAGGGAGCATAAACTTCTGTTGAGGACACAACAAAGAGGCAAGGACAGCGAGGCAGTTGGGGACTATTTTAGGGCTCGTTGAAGGGTATCTGAGTTGCTATTAGAGGGCTGAGGAGTTGGCTTGAGGGCCGAGCTTCAACAGAGGTCAACGCAGGTCTATTAGGCAACAAACGAGGTAAGGGAAATATGTTTTGAGTGGGATGTAGGTGACAGCATGGGATTGTGCTAGGCCGCATGCCTAACCACTTCAAAACAAGGACAGCATGGAGAGGTTTTGGGGCAAATTTGTGCCTAGAACAACAGTACGTGTGTGGTGGACTCTTCCTTAGTAGGGCCATAGAGATTAAGGGATATTTGGGTGCTTGATTATGGTTGTTGCAGTGTGCCTATGATACCCTAACCAGTCACTATCATAACAGTAGTACTACAGACTTGGAGCATCATTTTTGTCTTATGTTAGGTCAAAGATTTGACTTGTTTTGGATCGTTTTTTCTAGCAGCCTGTGGGAGCCAAGTGTTAGAGATGTCTAAGATGTGAAGAAACTCCAACTATGAGCATATCTTGCAGTGATTGGATTGGGTGCCATTGATCTTATTGGAGGGCAATGTGTTGGCTATCGAAAGTAGCCCCAAAGAAGCATACAAGAAGGATGTTGTTTGGTACGTGATTGGGTGAATTTTGCAACCTTATGAGTAGCTATTGATGGACGAAAGAGGCTACTAGAAGGTACATTGGAGCTCAGGAATAAGGCCTGCCCAGAGAGCAGATTTATGAGCCTGTGTACATGCAGCAGAAGTGACATGAAGCAGTGTTAGGTGGCAACCCTCCTGGGGTGTTGTCCTTTGAAGGACTAAGGGGCAACTAGTGAGTAGTATGGAAGCGAAGGACCAATAGGACAAGATACGACATAGAAGTTGCAGCGAATATTGTCATTGTATCTTGTATACCACATATTGTTGTATTAGTCAGATTTGGTTTAATATAAGGAATATTTGTGGTTGTACAATATTTGTTAAAAAGTGTGTATATTTGTGCATATGTGATTTATTAATTTATATTTCTGTTATGCAAAGTAGTTTATTTATAATCATATTTAAATGTTTGCACTAGATGCATTGATTCCAATGCAAATATTGATTTCTAATTATATTTGATTGTTTGCACTAGATGCATGGATTTTAGTGTAGATATTGATTTCTAATCATATTTGAGTATTTGCATTAGATGTATTGATTTCAGTGAAGATGTTGATTTATAATCCTAATAGATTGTTTGCCTAAGATGCATTGATTTCAATGTAGATGTTGATTTCTAATCCTATTTGATTGTTTGCACTAAATGCATTGATTTCAGTGTAAATGTAGATTTTTAATTATATTTGATTACTAGCACTAGATGCATTGATTTCAGTGTAGACGTTGATTTCTAATCATATTTGATTTCTAATCTTATTTAATTGTTTGCATTAAATGCATTGATTTCATTGTAGATGTTGATTTGTAAACATATTTGATTTCTTGCATTAGATGCATTGATTTCGGTGTAAGCACAAAAAAATAATTGACAACATGTATTGATTTCTATGTTATAGTGATTCTACCATAAATAAAATACTTGAATTTTCATTAGGGAAATTTTGAGGTCTAAAATGGGCCTCCTAAGGAAATTATAAAATAATAGTGAAAATAATAAAATAAGATTAAGTTACATCATCAAATTTTAGAGGGAAAAAAGAAAAAACGATTTTTTCAACTCGTATTTTCAACTTATCTCTCGATGGGTTTACTCAAATTGCAGGCGACATCACTCGTTGGATGCGAAATTTGATTCTTCATCCAAGGAGTACCCATGTTGCATACTTTCGAAACAAGATAAATATATGAAAAATGTGATTACAATCACGTTTTTTCATGTATTTCTCATTTTTCGTGTAACAAGGTCCATCGAAAGTATGCAACATGGGTATTCCTTGGATGATGAATTAAATTTTTCATCCAACGAATATTCCCGCTCGAAATTTGAGTAAAGCCTTAGAAAGATAAGTTGAAAATACGAGTTGAAAAAATAGTTTTATTATTTTATTATTTTATTATTTTTTAATCTTTTTATTTTTTTACTCCAAAAATAGTGAATCATCCCCCATGGTTGACATCATCATCTTGAATCCTATTGATTCTTATAAAGTTTATTTTTGTTGTACATTTTTCTTAGGAAGCCCATTTTAGACTTCAAAATTCCCCTAATGTATCTTAAATAAAATACCTCACTTCACTTAAATGTCCGCTTCTTGAAAGTGTAAAGTACTTGTAATTAACTACATTCTTATTATTCTCATTTTCCATTGTTCAACATTGTTAGTAACTTTGCATTCAAATGATCTAATAGAATACAACTACCATTGAAACTTACTCATGGTTTAACACTCCATAAGTCACAATGATTAACTTTAGAGAAGGCTACTATTAATATTGGAGAGCAAGACAGACAAGGTATGACATTTACTACAATAATGTGAGTTAAAGATTTGAATGGTCTATGATTTCAACCACCTTTTTCATATAGTCAAATGTAGACCATCCAAATTCACCACTCATGTCTTAAGGGAGGTTACTAATGCACCAACTGTTGAAAATTGTCAACTAAGAGATGAATTTCCTTGAATAAAATCTATTTTCTAACAATTCTAGTGACTTTTTAAAAATAGAAAGTCATGACTATCATTTCAAACATGAATTTCCAAAATTAGTAAATCACCTTGCTTAAATTGATAATCAAGTGTAGATGATGGAAAATCACTTAACTTATCCTTAATCAATCTTAATTGATCAATTTTTTTAATCATTAATAGTATTATTATCTAAATGGAAATACATGTCGTCTTTCCTACTTGGGACTCAATCATGCCACTTTACACCTCTCTCTCCTTGATGGCACTCGTAACTCTCTCACTTAATGATGTGTTACTCTCTCTCTCTTAATGGATTCATAGCACTCCTCTTACACTCTTGCACTCATTAAAGACTTGTCATAAAGCATTACTCTTATGCACTCATCAATGCATATGTTACACTCTCTCCTTTATGGCATGAGTTACAAGGCATTTGTACCCCTTTCTTAAATTGGCATATGTTAGTCTTCCTTAAGGCATGCGAGTTATTCCTCCTCAATGACATGAACTCGTTGATCCTCCTATATATATGTGTCTCATATCTTCACTCCTCAGTTGCTTGTGCATTGTGAAAGGAGAATTCGAACTTGTGAAAGAGAGAGTTGGTGAGACTAAAGAATGATTGAGAGAGAGAGAGAGAGACTTGGAGAGTAAGAGTAGAACTTGGTGAGCCAAAGTGATTCAGTGTTTGCATCAGTTAGTGCTACCAGAGATCTTGCTTCAGCTAGTTCATATTTGGATGAACTTACTCATTCTCTTAGTATCTCATTGTATTTTGTTTCTCTATTGAACAATTGAACAATTGGTTTCTAATAGAAGAATAATCTGGTTGGGTTTTCCCCTTATGGGTTTTGCCCTAGTCATTAGACCTAAATTCTTCATATCTCATTGTGTTCTTGGTTCTTTTCTATTGTACATATGATTTATATGGTTTATTTTATATCTACAATTGCTTCACTGATATTGCAGCAGAAAGGAGATTCATAATAAGTGATTGTTTCAGCATAGAACATCAATTACTGTGAGAGCACCTCAGAACTAAGGGCACACTTCATCTTCCACATTATATAATATCTTTCATGTTATGAATATGGTAACTTTTTATTGTATCTATTTCTTCGTTTAAGGAGATATTGTCCCCGTGTGTTGAAGAATATTTGTCACTTTGGTGTGTTACAAGGCATTTAACTCTTGGTGATTCTTCAATAGGTGATTTGTGTCTTTTAAATCCAAGTAGCATGCTTCTCTTCTCCTTTCACTTTGTTTTGGATCCCTTTGTTTTCTTAAATAAAGTACACAACTTAATTAGCAAGTAAATCAAGGATAAATTCTAAATCTAATTCTCTTTTCAAGTACAAACAACACTTAGAAACCTAATCAAAATACCTTGTAAAATCAGTCTCCTTCATCAACCTCAATAACCAATTGGCAAGTCCAATCCTTCCACCTTTTTTCCAAAACATGGTTGGCGTTCCCAAATACGTTCAACAATCAAATGGCAACTCCATTCCCTCCATCCTTTCTCAGAATGATGTTTGTCTCATTTTTGTGGTAGCATGGCACCTCACTCTCACTATTATGCTACAAGACTTACCTATGGTATAGTTTTGACCCCAACAACAATCACGCTCAAAACCAACAATTTGATTTTCATGAGAAGATTGCTCAACCTCAATTAGTGCAATGGTTGGATATGCCCTTCAAACGTTTTGAAACTATTTATGATGCACCCTCATTGTTATGGGTTTCTACTATATTTTTCTTATAATGAAACTCTACTAGATTATTAGCTTACTTGTAATCTAATGATATCCTTCCTTCTTCCACACTTTGGGCATGTCCAGAATTGTTGTCTCCATCGAACCTCCACCTATTTGAAGTCTTCCACAATTAATACCTTTTTGTATTTGTCTTAGAGCTCCCATTTAATGTTGATTGGCTCAATAAGGTGCTTGGCTTAGTCCCTAGTTTGCTTGCAATGATCCGACATCTCCACCTCAAAGGAAGCTCCAACACAATTCGAATCAATGACAAGGTAACCATGTTAATTGAGGGGAACATGTTACTTCCACGCACTTATCTAATTATAGGAGGTGTGCATGTTTTCTTGTTTCTTTTGTTTTATTATACAACGAAATAGCATTTCCTAATCAGTTTTTTTTCAAGAAGCAACTTCATGAGTACATAGAGGTTACCAACCCTTCTTTGCTACCTTTTATTTCTTCTTTTCATCTAAATCCCACATAGCTTCTTGCAAAATAAAGTAGATTACAATAATTTGGATCCACATCTAGTTAAGGGCTTTCACCCACCCAAGAATTAAATGAACCCAAAATCATTTTCTTGATTACATGATCATCCAAAGAAATTGAATAAACCCAAAATTATTTTTTTGATTACTTGAGCATCCAAAGAAATTGGTAATGAATCATCTCCATGTGCAACTTAAGATGTGGAAATTATTCAGTGTTGTTAAAGGAGCAGCCATTTTCAAACAATGAAATGAAGACAAAGCTTTGGGAGATCAGGAAAATATTAAGTGTTTAAAAAGGCCATGAAGCCCAAGTCCTTTCACTTGAATTGTCGTCTCCATTAAGGATTCAATAAAAGGACTAGAGGGGAAAAGGAATCCTTTGAAGTCAAAATTCTTTTGGTGGTTAATAATGCAAAATAAACTTTGCCTCCAAGAACTTGAGAGAAAAAAGAATCCACAACCCATCCAATTGTGTTCTTTGTGACTTGGAGAAATCCTCCCATCGTCACTACTTGGAATGTAGCATTATGGCAGCTTTGACCACAAATCATTCCACCCCTATGACTTGTGATAAACGATAATTTGGAAGAGTTGCAAGAACACTAGCAAAAGGGTCCTTGCTTTAAAGGTTGAAATCAATGTTCATGAATTTCTTGTCGCAAAAAATATGGTTAGCTCAAAGTTGCGCCACTTCCCAAATGAAGATCAAATCCTCATTCGATTGTTCAAGTCACTGGGAATTTCCAAGAGCAAGTAATTAATTAGTGAGGGAGAAGCATTAAATCAACTATAAGTTATAAAATATAAGAACACCACATTCAATCATTGTCAATCAAAATTCCAACTGTCACAATATCCACCCTTCACCTTCAAGGTCTTATCATTGGATAATGCATAAGGAAGAAAGCAAGATCTTAATGGTTTCTAGAGTGAAAACCATTTATGTTATTTTTTTACAATGTTTCAAAAGGAAATACAAGAGTAACCAGAGGGAAGGGGATTATCTTGAAGAAAAAACATAATTATATTTTGCTCAAGAGTTTAGGACATGCTACTAATAATGGCATTAAAATGCTAGTGGTCAACCAAGGTATACAAGGAATGTGAAGAAAGGAGAATGCGAACAATGGCTTTAGAGTGAAAGCAACGTATATCATTTTTTTATGACGACCTTGAAAGGCAATTCGGAATCCATGGATGGAAAGTGCAAGGGGGTTATCTTTAACATTAGGAAAAAAACATAATTATGCTTCACTTCAAGTTCTGAGCATCATACTAATAATGATAGGGAAATGCTAATGGTCATTTAAGATATACAAGGTATGAGCTCCAAAACTAATGCCTTGTCAATCATAATAGGTGACTCCAATAATCATCCATACTTTGAAGCAAGGTCAAGGTCCCTCCTTTTTTTAGAATGGATCCTAATTTTCAACACGGAGCTCCAACTATGATTTCAAGAAAATGATACACAACCATGTGAAGCACACACAACTCTTCAACAAATGTCATGGAAAACATTGTTGCCACAAGGACTAGGTGTGATTTATTTAATTATGTTGGTTGGCGAGGGGAGGAGGTTTCATAGCCTCCTTACAAGAAGTTTCGTCATAAGAAAATATTTAGGGGTGATATGGCACATCCCACTTCACTTCCGATAAGCTTCTGAACAAGGCAAGTCGATGCCCTTTCACAATGTCCACTCCCCTTTTGCAATCGCATCATTCTGCATCAAGGTTTATTACTACATAGCCCTTGTACAAATATCTGCCTTTCTTCAAACATCGAAGATTGGAGCATATTACAAACTAGATGTTTCCAATGCAAACCTATGGAATTAACGCAAAGAGAAATAGAAAGGTTATTTCTTTTTTGACCTATGAGAAATAAGAAAAATGCAAAGAGAAATTGAAAAGTTATTTCCCCTGTGGCCCATGAGGATTTAGGAAAAATTTAAGGACTAGTATTAGTCAGTGTTTTAAAAAACAGTCGAACCGACTCCGACTCGGTCAAGCCAGACCAAGCTAATGCCTGGTCGAGTCGACTCAGTGGCCAAAACGAAACGGTTGGTCGGGTTCTTACAGAGTCGGCCATACCGAGCTAATGCCTAGTCAGGTCGGCTTGGTGGCCAAAACGGAACGGTTGGTCGGGTTGTTACTGAGTCGGTCGAGTCAGTCATCGACTCGACCGCCTCAGTAACAACCCAGTCAACTTGCCTCTTTGAAAAAGATCCTGAAGCACATTTGTCAAAAGTCATTCCACCTCCTACATATCAACGGTTAGGTTGTTGTTTATTGCATATGTATAGCCCTAAAATAATCTATCCTTGTGAGAAAGTTTTGAAAATTACAAGGCCAAAGTATGGTTATCCTAGTGGCATGAATTAGAAAACCGAAACAATGCATTGAGCCGTACAATTTTTTTAAAAAGGAAAATGTTCTAGCAATGGACTAATAGATACATATTTACCTTTGATTGTTTTGGAGCTTGACCATAATTAAATCAAGGGTTTTGATACTTCATTAGGGGCAGATTTCTTGAAATCATCTCCAGTGATCTAGGTAGAAGCTATGTCACAGGGTTCGGCAAACCTGGAGGTTCAGGTTCGAAATTCGGTGAACCTGAAATTAAAAATAAAATAAAAAAAAAAAAAAAAAAAAAAAAAAAAAAAAAAAAAAAAAAAAAAAGAGAGAAAGAAACATCAAAACAAAACAAAACAAAAAATTAAATTTGTTCAGGTTCGCCGAACCTGAAATTTGAACCATAAGTCGAACCTAAACGAACCTCAACGAACCTGAAGGTGAATTTTAACGAATTTTTTAAGGTTCGATTTTTTTAATGATGCACTGAGAACTTCATTATGATAGCGATGATAGTTGTTTTATCCTACCTTCATCACTGTACTCTAGACCATCATGTTGACTGTAATCATGCGAGAGTGTATTCCATGACTACAGGATCATGGTGATCTTTCTTACACCGAGATAGTGAGATCATGTAAAGATAGTGAGGGATCCGAAGATCTTTCCATTACATATATATATGCATTGACTGTTAAGAAATAGATCCGCCAAGATGAGATACTCTTCCTCACTATATTGAGGTTCTTACTGTCTCATTTATTCCGAGACTGCAATGGTCACTGTGGCTCTTTGTTATGCAGGGATTGTATCCTCCAAGGATGATCATTTCTGCGGCTTTGTTATTGTGCCACAATTCTAGTATATATATATATGTGTGTGTGTGTGTGTGTGATTGAGACAACGTCTAACATCAAGCTTATTAGGCCGAGAGAGAGGTTCTATCGCTGTTGTTCTTTGTCTAGAGTCTAGACTTCTACAAGAGTATCACTGAGGCCTTGATGCTAAGACTGCTAAGAGAGATCCATTGACACTGTGCCTTTGTCCTAGATCTTTGCTTCTCCATTCAACTGAGATCCTCACAGGTATGTCGAGATCACTAGCTGTGCAATTCTGATATGTCTAGGTAGATTTGTATGCTAAAACAGATATGTCGGGAATGTCTAATCCTTCAATCTTTGCAACGTCTATTATACAAGGTTATTCCTACTCCATTAGACCGAGGTCATATATAGATATATATATAAATATATATATATTGAAAAATATGTATAGTCGAACCTAATGCTAAACCTCATTCAAACTTGATCGGAAAACTCGAATTTGAATCGAACTTAATTGTTGTCGAACTCGAATTCGAACTCAAACCATGTGACATAAGGTAGAAGCATGAGATAGGCGTCCTATAGCAAAGGCACAAATTTGAAGACATATATTGATCAGTTCATTGGCTCATCACTTGGGAAGCTATGATTGGTTGCAAAGAACTGGTATTATTGTTGTTGTAGTCTAGTGATTGTCCTTCGGCAAAAAAGAATCCTGGCATTGTTGGCTAATTATGAACTTTGTATTGGACGGTGCACTAGGTGCCATTTTGATATAATGGATATATTCATGAGCCTACTTTGATCATATGTTGTCTTCTCTCTATATTCTAAAGCTTTGTGTTTGGAAAAATGAATGAAAATCTTTAAAATTATGTTTTTTTATAAATAAATAGATAAAATATTTAATGTATATTTTACAACAACCAGTGATTGAAATCAAATCGGCCGAATTGATACCAAGTAGGAGTCAAAGTCAGTCGGAGCCGACCCTCGACCGTTTCCAAACCAAAGTCAGAGTTTTAAACCATTGGTATTAGTAGATGGGATAATTTTCCATACTTTTCCAAAAAAAACTGAACCAATTTCCATTCTTTTTTCAAAATAATTCATCCAAATTATCCCAGATAAAATCATTTTATCTTAAAAATTAGCTAAAATTTATAAAAATTATAAAATCATTAGCAAATTTGAAATATTTTACAAAAATATCACGACGAGTACCACACTTTCTTAACTTTATCCTTAAATTTTTTGGGGATAAAAATATTTTACTTTGACCTTGACCCTCCACGAGTTTTATACTAAGGACTAGTAACACCAAACTTTCTTAACTTTATCCTTATATTTTTTGGGGATAAAAATATTTTACTTTGACCTTGACCCTCCACGAGTTTTATACTAAGGATTAGTAACACCAAACTTTCTTAACTTTATCCTTAAATTTTTTGGGGATAAAAATATTTTACTTTGACCTTGACCCTTAAAAAATTAAGGCAATGGGGAAGAAAAAGGACAGAGAACACGGTATTCCCCATTAATCATCCATTCCTTCCTCATAGAGTGTCGACATTCTCCACACTCGTCTTTTCTCAATTGCGAACCTCGGAAAGCAACCATAAATGTTGGCAGGGCACATTATTGTTATTGGTCCACTGAGGTTACATAATAAGGAAAAGTGATCGGAAAGCAACCATAAATGTTGGCATGGCACATTGTAGTTATTGGTCCACTGAGGTTACATAATAAGGAAAAGTCGAACGTAAGATGACCAGGTAGGCAGTGGCCACTGAGAAATGGAGAGCACAATTCAAACGTTAAACACGAGAAGCATATAAGGCTCAAGACAAATTCAATGTTTAATCAAGAAAGCACAATCTAAAGCCATATAAAAGAAAGTAGGAGTCTAGGTGTGTGGTTTCTATTATACGCATGAAGCCTATAGAGTTGGATAGAGACGGATGCGTCAATGTCGACCATCCAAGCCCTGCTGGACAAGGTGACTAATTTCATCAATCTTCTGCCACGGAATTTGCTTCTGAAACCCGGTGCCTACAGAAAAAAATATTTGTAGACTCTCAGGTAGAGCTCAACTCCGCTGCATAAGTGGAATCAATGGCAAGCACACATCTACAGTTTTATCTCCTACTGAATGTTTTTCAAATGTTTAATTTTATTAGGACGATTTTCTGAATTCGAGATTGGGAACGTTTTCCAAAATCAAATCTACCGTTACGTCTGACACGACCATTCATATTAAGGAGTAAGATTATTTTTTTTAACAAGCATATTTCCTCGTATTTCTTCCAATATTTGCAATTTCAGATCCTTCAATAATCAAAGTTTTTGAAGCAGCTGCTTACTTTGATTACCATCCTGTCTCCATCTTAAACCAACAAAAAAAAAAAAACAAAAAACAAAAAAAAAACAAAAAAATCTGCTTCTCATGTTTCAAATATACAGTTTTCAGTTTAATCTAACCATGTGATGAACCATACTATAATGGAGAATTTTGCCCTAAATTCGTTCAGTCTAGCATTGCAATATTTATCCTTGCATAACTAGACATCCCTGGAGATCATAAATAGTTTGCTGCTGCTTGTATGTGTGATACCTGTATAAACAATCATAAATTATTTGCTGTTCTTTGTATGTGTGATACCTGTATAAACAATACTTATCCAATCGTATAACAGCCATCTAGTTATTGGTATTCTCCAAGTAAATGTTCATGTCATATGAAAAGATTCAGAAAACTTCAAAGCAATGTTAAGGCCATAAACTTGAAAGCAAATAGCACCTCCTCAATTTTACTTACTGGACACAGCAAATTTTATTTTAATGGGATTTTTAAATATTTTTCTAATGAGTGCAAATCGGGATATGACGATTCAAAGTTCTCGGACCTATATAGAAAATAAAATTTGAAATAAACATCCGTGTAAGGTCGTACTGTTCTAGTGCGTACACAGTTGCTTGCAACCATTCAACACTGGTTAAAATTAATAGGCTACAATATCCTGACATCAACACTTCTCAAATCACAAAGAAAAATTCTCTCCCTGCCTTAACTCAGTATGAAGGGTTGGTAATGACCGAAAAGTCAGCACTGTTCTCAAGTCACAGAAAATTTATGTCCCTGCCTTAACTCAGTATGAAGGGTTGGTACTGACCGAAAAGTCAGCCTTCTTTACCTGAGGTCGAGAAGCATCATGTATCAAATATTACGACTAAATTAAAAACAGTGGCACGATCACTCTCTGAACGGTGAAGAGATCGCTACTTTGCATTAAACCCCTTTTCCTGGTGCGCTACATTACATCCTTTTAGAAATCCACATGCCACTACATTACATTAACGAAGAATAGACACAAAAGGCTATTTGGTATGCCACGGGAATTACAAGCCCTAAAATTATAATACAGATACGGGGGCAACCAGAACAAGGGTTCTATTTCATCCAGTTCCATGGTTTTCCGAAAAGCTACCATGTGGCCTCTAATGGCTTCCTTCCTTGATTAATCAGGTGTAAATACTAAAAAAGTAGTGATCTCCACCTTCCTTGTCAAATGTTGCAAGGAAAATTCCTCAAAATCGAGAGAAGCTATTTTTCTTCCTGCCTGATTTTTCTTGCTCAAAATTGCACCCATTTGTTCTTGTACGGTAAGTTCAGCTCCTTGAATATAGCGTTCCCATAAGGCTCTTCCTTCCAACTTGACATGCTCTAACCAATAAAACAGGAAGCTAAACATGATACGACTCACGCTACAACTCAGACTGCTCGAAAGGGACACGAACAAATAATTGACCATGATGAGTGACCACTGCTGATGTTTGATGTGAATCAATCCTTGATGGCAAGCTGATTACCTGGAAAATTAATACTTCGATTCAAATGTAGATTTTTACCCTCAAGATAACAAACAGCTTCAAAACAGTAAAAAATGATTCTGCTAAAAACACTTTTCATATGTAGAGAAGTAACTGTACCTTCTTGAAAGGCGTTACTCCCCATGGATTGTCAGGTTGCTCTGGATCACCAGAAATAACCAAGCGGCCTACTGGATCACACTGGACACGAACCTGTATACGATGTGGCAAGAATTTTGTTACTTCTTGAAACTTAATTATTGTGCAATTACTTAAAATAACAGTTCAATAATTACTACTGCACTTTGGGCTCTTGACTGCAATGTAAAGGACTCTGGTTCAGTTTTTAATTTTTTCTGGTAAAAATGAATTAATACATCTATCCTCGTTTAGCCCTGTTCTATGTAGTTCTGATAAGATAATAAATATGCTGAGTTTATTAATGTCCAACAAAGCACCGCAAAAGTAGGTTAAAGCACTAAAAAAGTACATCCACCATCGGTATAAAGCGGGTGGGATAAGTCAAACCATAAGAAACATAATGTTCATACATAAACAATTACATTGAGAAAATGCTTATTCTAGTCAGGATTTGTGATGTTAGCATTTATATTAAGCTTTTTTGGTCCAGTGTTTCCAGTGAAATCAGACAACATTTAAAATCGTTTAAGACATTTCCTCTGAACAAGGTCAATGGCTTGGTCAATGCCTGATTCTAGATTTGAAGTTGTGACAAGGACGAAAAGTCTTTAGCAAACACCCACTGCCGTATTAAGACCAAAAATCAATCTAACAATATGACCATCAAATAGCAACCGCTGCCATCTGCAATATGTGATCAATAGAAATTGGTTTTCCTCCATCTGAAATGTTTAAAACTAGATATACATTTGCGATAAACAGACATGGATAACATAAGATTAGATAATTTTATAACTATCCAACAAATGACCACAAAAGAAGTCAATGTGATTGTCTAGTGTAAATACAAAGTAGGAGTATGAAATATCTAGCTAAGAGGGAATATAAGATGAGGTGCAACTACAAGAGAGATGCTAAAAGCTGAAAAAAATTGGTGCTGAAAAAAAAAATGTCAACGCATGCTGGATCTGGCTGCCAACACAATGAGTTGTGAACTGAAAGACAGGCTTCCCATCAGAGTGTCTATGACTATGAAAGGTCTGATGAACTCGTAGATGATATCCTCTGGTAGTGACTGATACTGATGGGGTCTAGCTGCATGATTTTGGAAACGCACATGAGTGAGGAAGGCCAGACCTCCTAGCTGTTGAACTTTGAGTTTTATCCAAGATCATCAATTAATCAAGTCTCAAGAAATCGATAAATCACATAAACAAACATGTAATAGACCAGAACTCCTGCTGTTGAAATTTGGGCCTTAACCATGATCATGAATTAATCAAGACATCGATAAATCACATAAACAACATGTAATTCATATAATGTGACAGCTCCTCAATTCGTGCAAATAATCAATACATACATCCCATATTTATAGGATTTTTGGGATAGCCTTGCATCAAAAGCAGGCAGATACAAGTGAAGGTGGAGATGCCATCTAAGGTGTGTGTTTACCTCAATGCAACCAATATCAAGAGTAAATAAGACAAAATATGCAAATGATGGGTGCATGCATAATAACATGCTTGTCAATTCATTCAAATAATGAATACACACATTCCATGTTTATTAGACTTTTGGGATAGCATGCAGCAAATGCAGATAGATGTTGAAAACACTAAGAGGGGGGTGAATCATTATTTCTTATCAATTAGTATATTTTTAACATCACAGAGCATTCATGCCCAACAATAAATGCAATAGAGAGAGATTGAAACCCCTTCAAGACAAAAACCACCGAACGCTTCTTAACATTTGTCTTTAATAAAATGTACATCAATAGGAAGCTCCAACTTCCATCATTTTCAGCTACAACTATGGGAGGCTCCTTTTCAGCTACAACTATGGGAGGCTCCAACCCCTTGGTTTACAGGGTACAACCTGACGGATGCACCAACACCCTGTTTATCAGCTGCTACCAGATGGACGCTCCGACACCCGACTTTACAAGCTTCGCCCTGAACGAAGCACTGGCTCCCTGATTTACCAGCTGCTACTAAAAGGATGCTACAACACCTTGCACAAGCTCCAACCTGCCCTAGCACCACCCTTTAGTGTTCTCAGGCTCCAACCTGAAGGAGACTCCACTCTCCTGCCTTGCACCACCCTACCACCCTGATCAGTGGGCAAACCACGTTTCACAATTTTCAGACTGGATCCACTTGTGCTCAAAAATCAATCCAAGAAAACTACAATACAAGCCATGTCAATCAAATTTGTCTCTGCTCAATCTACACATCTCGCATGCATCGACTATCCAGACATATAATGACCCTGCTTAATGTGCCACTCTCAAACCCTAGTTCTGCTCAAACACAGTAACCGATATGATGTTGCACAACTGTCAACAAATAAGTTAAAAACACATCTTCTGCTCAATCTGTACTGGAAAACTCTAGCTGTCATAAGGGCAGGTCATACAATGCTGTCATATCAGAGACACTGTCAAAACATCACTGTCATCATAGCTGTCAAATCACAATCATCACTATCAAGTCACAACATCATCAAAAATACTGTTATAGTCGAAGTCACAGTTTCCATAATGCAAGATTATTGTTACATTACTGTTGTATCAATCGAGACCTCTTTGACAATTACTTTCAGTCATATATCATTTACTGCAATAAACACAACTTGCTACCATATATGGTCACATATCAAGTACGATGTCACTGGCATATATCAAGAACAGTGTCATTGTCATACATCAAGAGAATTATCACTTGTCACAATATCATTTTAATTTTTTACCGTCTTTCTGCCAAAGTCACTGTCACATCAACTTCACTGTCATATAGGTATGTTGCCATTAGGGCCACTGTTGTATTCTTATTCCTTTAAGTCAGGCTTATATAGGCTTGTATAGACTCCACTCTCACTTCCACTGTTTCACATCAAAGATTACCTTAGGTCACTGTCAAAAGTTCAGATGCCTTATCACAAAAACTTCCTTCAGACGCACAGTAAGCTGCAGGATGACAAACTGTTGCAATATGTGACTGAGACACGACTTGACAAAAGCTGCTGTTCCTGCACTCATGAGTCATGACTGTGTATGATTCATCAATAAGATCTTGCCAGGCCTAGACTCCTTTAGTGATGACACAGCAACCTTTTTGTTTCAAACTTCTCAAGTTCCACTGTCATATAGCAACGTCAACTGAACCATAAGTGTCACAGCCCTGTATACATGAGCCTTCTCATCCGAGGATATATGTCATTAGATTATACATCACTTTCACCATAGGCAAGACACAAGTATCATAGTATAAGTGGTATTGGCAGACTTTCAAGTACTGTGTTGACTCTTCTTTTAGGACTGCAATCTTTATCTCTTCAATAGCGCATAGATGTAGCTTGAGTCTGCTTGAGGAGTGATGCAAATTGTGAGTCTTTTTATGGTTGGAATACTCAACTTCAACAACAGATTCCTTGAAGAATCTCCCTTGATACAGTGAATGAAAAACTGATGAGAATGCTAGAAGGAAAGCTGTTGTAGATAACACTGCGCTTCTTGCTTCTCTCTGTTTGATAATGAACCCTTCAAATGATGAAATCCTTCTGCACTTTCTTAGCAAGACAACTGAATCTCTTAAGGTCTGCTGCAAAAGGAAGAACCCTTATTCCTGCTGCAAAATATATTAATGCTTCTGCCTTGATCTTCAATTTTTGAAAGAGGTTGTGTGGGTTTATCGGGGGTGTGTATATATATATATGAAATTTGTATATTTTCAAACTTTAAACAAGAAAAATAAAATATTTATGATTTGAACTTTAACAATTTAATCATGCACATCATTGAACATTCACCATTCACATTGAAATTTCAAAATTTGTAGTTTGATATCAAGTGCAAATTGGAGTTCACATATTAATAAGAATCATGATATATGTCCATTGTCATACTACATTTAAAATTTGCCTCAAGGCATCTCCAAAGATGAACTAGTAAATTTCAAAATAGTGAACATCAAGCCATGTCATCAACATCACTTAGATCTTCAGTCAACATGCTCTCCAGCTACATAGCTACAGTACTAATGATATTCGGCCTACACAATGAATCTACAGTGGCCATCTCTAGGTAGAAACTGCAGACAGAGAAGTAAAAAGACCGAGCTTGAAAAGAATTACAACAAAATCTTGATATATATTATTTTATAAATTATAATATATATGAGTTTGTATATTTTCAAACTTTAAACAAGAAAAATAAAATATTTGTGATTTAAAATTTAACAATTTAATCATGCACACCATTGAACATTCAACATTCACATTGAAATTTCAAAATTTGTAGTTTGATATCAAGTGCAAATTGGAGTTTACATATTAATAAGAATCATGATATATGTCCATTGTCATACTACATTTAAAATTTTCCTGAAAGCATCTCCAAACATGAACTAGTAAATTTCAAAATAGTGAACAATGCCTTCCTCAAGCCATGTCATCAGCATCCAAGTCATCAACATCACTTAGATCTCCAATCAACATGCTCTCCAACTACATAGCTACAATAGTAATGGCATTCAGCCTACACAATGAATCTATAGTGGCCATCTCTAGGTCGAAATTGCAGAAAAAGAAGTAAAAAGGCTGAGCTTGAAAAGAATTACAACAAAATCAGTAAAAAAAAAAAAAAATTGACCCTAAGATTCCCAATGTTAGGGTTCCACGCGCCCGTTGTCAGGGTTCGGCACACCCAATTAGAGAAAAGAACCCAAATTTTGGTTGCGAAGAACCCGGTCCTTTTGGGTTTGTTTTAAAAGAACCTGTACCCGAACCCGGTACTTGGAGACGAGAACCCGGGATGGCTTCGAGAACCCCACCCCCAGGTTCGCGAACCTGTGCAACGTCGGTATATTCCAGATTTGATGACTTAACATATGTATTCTTGCTGGAGAGGGTGTTATGCCACTTGTATTTGGTTACTCCTCTGGATCGAATACAACCTTAGGTTTGCAACATCCCAAAAGTCGGCTTATAGAAGTATAAAATTGTATATGTCCAGAGACTGCCGCAAACGCTAAGGTAATTAGGTCATTTCGTTAGATCATACTTCAAAATTGTTGTTCACCATGACATGACTATAAAAGACTACTCTGCAACCTTCATGTCTCGAGACTTCAGTTCAGTGCTCAGGACCGAACTGAATATCTAGGCAGAATTTTTGTGAAGTTACTTCACCATGGGTTATGAAACTTGCTTCGTACAAAACTCGGCTTTCAGAGAAGCAAGTTAAATGTGTGTATAATAATATATATATATAGCAAACCGTCCCTGCTGGTGCTTGTCACAAGTCTACCGCAGAAGAGTGGATGATTAGACTGCAGCTTAGGATATAGGTCTTTGTACATCAAACTTCAAAGCATGCTCAGAAATGTTTTCATGTCCTTGATTTAAGTCTGTCACAGATGATTACTTAGGCTTCGAACTTATTACAATGCTCCTAGATCTGCTTTAACAGAAGACCGAATGACACAGATTAACTGTGATAGCCAGCGAATTCAGGATTTAGGTCTTCTATAATTCGGAAGTTCAGAGCTCAGATCATCGCATAAACAACTCATAATGTATGCCAAGAGACAATGAAATAAGACTGCAGAGCTTAAGGATTTAAGCTTCAGATCATGGCTTCTTCGTTGGTGTAGTGTAATATTCCCAAATTTTGTGAGTGCAAAATCCACTTAGAGTTTTGCCAGTTTTTGGTGATATGAAATTAAAAGGGTAGAAAACATTATTTTGCGGAGAAAAGCAGAAATTATTATTTTAATGGAGAATGGCAGCTAATAATATTTTATTGAAAAAGGGAGGAAAATTATTATTTTATGGGTAAATGGCGGCAAATTAATATTTTATTGAGAAAGGAGGTAAATTATTATTTTATTCAAAATGGTGGCGAAAGTCTTCTAGTGGAAATTGGGCCCCGCCAATAAAATAATAGAGAAAATGAGGATCTAGAAGCTAGAGGGAGGTTCCATGTAGAATTATAAAAGGAGGAACTCAATGGCAAGACTATGCTATCTATCTCATTGACAAATTGAAAGGAGCTCATGCGAGTTCAAGAGTTTAAAGCGAAACTCAAGTTCATTTCGGTGGACTACAAGTGCCACCCTAGTTAGCTTACAGGGAAGATTATTTCAGATCTTCCATTGGTGCTCAATTGGCTTAGTTGTTTGATGCAATATTAAAGATTTAATCACAAGTTGCTTGTTATATAAAAAATTAGTTAGTTTATAAGTTGTTAGGCAAAGGACATGATCAAAGATCATGCCCATTCACCAAGAGGCACCCAAGGCAATATGTAGCCAGGGCCTCCCACAAAAAGTAATCATCATCTATTCATGTATTAAAAAAATATATATCATGGTTGTCAATTGCTAAATTTGTGTGTTCCACCCAACAGTAACATCTATTCATCCTCAACGTTGCATATAAATAGAAGGTGA
Source organism: Pinus taeda (assembly GCA_000404065.3). Lineage (NCBI taxonomy): Eukaryota > Viridiplantae > Streptophyta > Pinopsida > Pinales > Pinaceae > Pinus > Pinus taeda. The sequence continues at coordinate 267,354 of APFE030973391.1, forward strand.
CTTAACCTCATTTGGACACACTAATCTTCACACTTCTCTCTCTGCTCATTGATTGGGTACAAATTTATGGGCCTCTCTCTCTCCACATGTCCGAAATTTCAGGAGACCGATTTTCTGGACAATTTGACCAAGTGTTGACCAGCGTTGACTACAGCTAGGGCTGACCATAGGTGGGTTGTTTGACCAAACTTTGACTGGGCTGAATTTTACTGTTTTGAGGGTTGTTTTATCTTGTTATTTGGACGCTGAAGTTGACCGATTTGCTGAGGGTCAAATCTGCCCTATTGACTAGCGTTGACTTTTTTTGTTAGGGCTCTTTTGTTGCTATTATAAACTATTAAATTTGTAAATTGTACGATCTCTCTCTGCTGAACTATTGAAAACTAAAAGAAGATTTAATCAAGGGTTTCCCCACATTGGGGTTTGTCCCTGGCTGGTGCCACATCTTGTGTCTTCTTGTCTTGGCTTGTCTTCTACTGTTTATGTTTATGTTCTATTTGCATTTTGTTGATGTGATTGCTAATTTGAATATTGATACTGGGCTAGTAAAGAAATTTTAGCAAAATTTCTCTAAAGCATAGAACATACCATTGTTGCCTAAAATCAACATGGTATCGGAGTTGAGGTGAAGACAAAGCCCAAGCAAGAGTGAAAGAGCAATCACCAAAGGCAGTTGGACAAGGACAAAAGGTTCTGGGTTCCTCATCCTACTTCCTAACTGAAGACAAGCTCCATGATAAATCTGACTATCATGGATGGAAATGTCTCTTGATTTGACCTTGGAAGAAAAAGACGTGATAGACTATGTGCAAAGTAAAATCCCTAAAACTCCTTCAAATGCACCGGCTGCTATGAAGACCAAGTACAATAGGGTTAAAGTCAAAGCAAAGAATATGATCAGGGATTCCATTGACAAGCATCTAGTGGCCTACATCTCCGAATTGAAGACCTCCATGGAGATCTACAACAGGTTGGTCGGCATGTTCAAGGTTAGTAATGCTAATCAAATTCTATTTCTCAAGAATAAGTTGAATGATATTAAGAAGGGCAAGGACGAGGCATTCAATCCTATTTCTTGAGGATTACTAAGATCAAGAATGATCTACTCTCGATTGGAGAAGTCATTCCTGACAGGGAACTTACTCTCACCACCCTTGGAAGACTCCCACCTGAGTGGTACGTATTTAGAACCACCGTCCTCAACAATGATTGAATTCCATGGTTTGAAGAACTGACGTCGAGATGCATTCAAGAAAAAACAAGAATGGTGGAGCAAGAAATGCCTTCTAATAGAAGCAACCCTACTGCATTCTCCGCTCATGCCGAAAGGAGAAATAATGCAGGGTCTAAAGGTCATTTGAACGGAAAGCCTGGATCTAAGGGAGGAAGGAAGGGCAAGTGCTTTGTTTGCAATAAGTTTGGCCACTATGCAAGGGAGTATCCAAATAGAAGGGACACATCGCATGATGATGATCACAATCATTCTAAGGGCAACTTCAACAACTACGATCAAAGGAATGGCAAGTCCAATGGCAAAGGAAAAAGGAATGTGGGACATCAAGGAAATGGTCGACCCTCCAAGAAATCAAGGAACTCCAGGTATGAAGAATCAAATGTTGTTAACAATAAGCAAAAAGAGTACTATCTTATATCGACCCTCTCCATTGCCTCTCCTCCAGACACTTTGGGAAATTGGCTTATTGATATTGGTGCCTCAAGGCACTTCACCAGATACAAGGAAGCCCTCTCTAATCTGATAGAAAATGAGACAAACTTGGAGATCATCCTTGGTGACAATGCCACCTATCCCGTGAAGGGAGTAGGGAATGCTACCCTTGAATCAAGGTAACACTATTCATTTGCAAAAAGTACTATATGTATTTGATCTCAAGAAGAACCTAGTGTCTATTTCAACCATGAAGGACAAAGGATTCAAGGTGGCATTCGTCAATGGAAAGGTACGTGTTTGGAAAAGAAATTTTAAAGATGATTTTACTCTTGGGTTCAGGGTTGAAACTTTGTATCAAGTTGGAGGAAGTCCATTAGGAGCCATGTCTTGTGACACATCTCTACAATCTTAACTATGGCACCGGAGGTTTCCCCATCTTCATTATAAGGCCCTACCCAATGTGAGACAGATGGTGACAGGGATGCCCGAGTTCAAAGTAGAGTATGAAGGTGCATGTCCGGGATGTGCTAAAGAAAAACTTACAAGGGGACAATTCCCCTCAAGTAATAGCAAGACCATAGATATATTGCAATTGATCCACTTCGAAATATATAGTATGATGCCTGTAAACTCTTTGGGAGGATACTTATATTATCTCACCTTTATGGATGATTATTCTCGCAAGACCTGGATCTACTTCTTGAAGAAGAAGGATGAAGTGTTCCCCTGGTTCTGACACTTCAAAGCTTGGATTGAAAATCAATCCGAAAAGAAAATCAAGATATTGAGGACTGATAATGGGACCGAGTATGAATCCAATGAATTCCAAGATTATTGCAGAGAAGCTGGCATTAAGAGGGAGACTACAACGCCATACACTCATGAGCATAATGGTGTGGCTAAAAGGAAGAATCACTCTCTTGTAGAAGCAATTCGTGTCGTGCTTCATGATTAAGGCCTTCCAAAGTTCCTATGTGTTGAAGCTCCAAATACTGTTGTGTATTTCAAAACCGATACCCTCATCAAGCATTTGACTCCAAGACTCCCGAAGAAATGTTCACTGATAAGAAACCCGATGTCTCTCATTTTAGAATTTTTGGAAGTCCCATATATTTTCATGTGTTGAAAGAGAAAAGAAGCAAATTGGGTGCATCTGGGAAGAAATGAATCTTTGTGGGCTATAGTGAAAATTCTAAGGGATATAGAATTTATGTGGCTGGTCAAAAGGAAGTTGAGATAAGTCATGATGTCACCTTCGATGAAAATATGGCCCTCAGGAAGATCAACAACCTTCCTATCCTAAGGAAGGACAAAGAAGCTGACACCGGAAATCAAGGTGCAAAAGAAGACGAAACGATGCCTGACGTTGATGAACCTATGGATCCTATTGATCCTCCTCCTCGTGAGCCCTCCTCTTCCAAAAGGAGACCCTCATGGTTTAGCGAGACTCTCGAAGATGTCGAGAGACACATTGTACCAAGGGGGACTTTCCGTGAAAGCAAGAGGTCGAATAGGTATCAAGGATATTTGACCGCCATGAGCACTATCATTCAAAATGAGCCTTCATCATTCGAAGAAGTCGTGAAGCATCAAGTATGGAAGGATGCTATGAATGATGTCTGGGATGTGGTCCCTAGACCCAAGGACAAATCAATTGTCACCTCTAAGTGGCTCTACAAAATCAAACATGGAGTTGATGGAAGTGCAAACCCTCTCATTCACAAATGTAAGAGGGAGTTGGCTTCTGAATTTCAGATGAAGGACCTAGGACTGATTCACTATTTCCTAGCGTTTGAGGTCTGGCAAAAGCCAGGTGAAATTTTCCTCTCTCAAGGAAATATGTTGTGAAGATATTGGAAACATCTGGGATGGTGGACTGCAAGCCTGTGACTACTTTGATGGAACTTAACTTCAAGGGGTTATGTGGTTGCGCTACTGGAATTGAATTGGGAAATGCTTCTGAGTATCGTCAACTCATAGGAGCACTGATGTTCTTGGTGAACTCTCGTCCAGACTTATGTTTTACAGTTAACACATTGAACCAATATATGGTTGAGCCTCATCATATACATTGGATTGGTGCTAGGAATCTTCTGAGATATTTCGGAGCACAATCACTCATGGACTGAGATAGACTGTCGAAGATGTGAGACTGCATGGTTATTCTAACGCTGATTGGGTTGGTAGTGTGGTGGATTGCAAGAGCACTTCTGGATGTTGTTTTTCTTTGGGTTTTGCTTCGATATCCTGGATGAGTAAGAAGCAGAAATCAGTTGCCTTGAGCACCGACGAGGCCAAATTCATAGCTGCTAGTATGGCCTCTTGTGAAGTTCTCTGGTTGAGGAAGCTCTTCTGTGAGTTGTTTGGACATGTGTTGGATACCATCGTGACCCTCTACGACAACCAGAGTGGGATCCGATTATCAGAGAATCTTATGTTTCATGATCGCTCCAAGCATATAGATATCAGGTACCACTTTATCTGGGATATGGTACAACGAAGAGCAATAAGGCTCCATCACATTGGGACTGATGAGCAAGTCGCTGATATTCTGGCAAAGCCCCTGGGGAAGGTTGAGTTCTTTGCCTTCCGAGAACGACTTGGAGTCATGGAGAGACCCTCTTATGAGGGTCTTGTCTGAGATGGACATTGAGCTCTGGGAGCTCCGAGGGGCTTGGGGTACTTCTTGGAGCGATGAGCAACCATAGGGTGAGTGGTTCAACCTTCCCCTAGCGGTTTGTTGTGTACAGGGTGAGTGGTTTAGCCTTCCCCTACGATACCCCTTGGTGACATGTAGGCAAGTGGTTCATCCTTCCCCTGTTGAGACATCTACCCATGCCATCTGGGACTCATGGGAAGTACCTCTCATCTGGCCAATGAGTAGGGAAATGAGGATAGGGACAATAGTACTACCGATGGACACATCATGTACTACCGTACTCCCTATGCTAGGATTACTGATATTGATCTGGGACCAATTGGAACTGACTTCGGGTCAGTAAGAGTGGTATGAGACAATCTCTTTTGATTGGAATTGAATTCGGGCCAGTAAGAGTTGTATGACACACTCTCCTTTGATTGGGACTGACTTTAGGTCAGTAGAGAATGGTATGATACATTCTCGATCACTTCTTCTTCTTCTTCATAGTTCAGCAGAGCAGAGCAGTGCATTGATGGCAAAGATAGTATAAATTGGGAGATGGATTGGCAGATGGAGTTCTTCGTAGTTGAGAGGGAGTGTTAAAATTGGCAACTAGGCCCAAACTCCACATGGGTCATCTTATTTATGACAGCTGATATTTTTCTTGGATTCCTCTCTTTGAGAGGTATAGGATTGATCTGAAGATCATCCGATTCTAACATGTACAAATGAAGTTATGAATTTATTTTGATTATGGTCAAATTGTCGAGGTCAGCCAACAAACTTATGTAGGCTCAGAAGCCCAACAATCACGTCTATTCATCCTCAACGTTGCATATAAATAGAAAGTGACAGCCTCATTTGGACACACTCGTCTTCACACTTCTCTCTCTCCCCCCTCATTGATTGGGTACGGATTTCTGGGCCTCTCTTTCTCCACACGTCCAAAATTTCAGGAGACCAAATTTCTAGACAATTTGACCAAGGTTGACCAGCGTTGACTGCCGCTAAGGCTGACTGCAGGTGCCCTATTCGACCAGACTTTGACTAGGCTGAATTTGATTGTTTTGAGGGTTGTTTTATCTTACTATTTGGAGGTTCAAGTTAAACGATTTGCTGAGGGTCAAATTTTCCACGTTGACCAACATTGACTTTTCTGGTTATCACTGTTTTGTTGTTATAAATTATCAGATTTGTAAATTGTATTATCTCTCTGCGCCGAACTATTGAAGACTAATAGAGGATTTGATCAAGGGTTTCCCCACAATGGGGTTTGTCCCTTGCTGTTGCCACATCTTGTGTCCCTTGTCTTGGCTTGTCTTCTACTATTTATGTTTATGTTCTATCTTCATTTTACTATCATGTTGATGTGATTGCTAATCTGAATATTGATACTGGGCTAATAAAGAAATTCAAGTAAAATTTATTTAAAGCATAGAGCATACCATTGTTGCCTAAGATTAACATACTCACATCACATCCTCTCCAACAACGTTGAAACAAGAAAGAAAACATACAGGTAGTATGATTTGGTAGGCCAAAGATTAACTTACTATTGAATGTGCACAATATTACTCATTTGGCCTCCAAAAAGCACATTGTGTGTGTAATCTAATCATCGATGCACTCGTATATTCATTTGGTTTTGATCACTCACCATCTAACTTGAGATCAACACATGTCATAGCAGTTTAACAATTAATATGCTATGCGATCAATCGAACCCCATGCTCTACCACAGGCACAACCAATCCATTGTTTTTCTCCAAATGTTGGCAGCCACACAAACATGTAAATGATTTGTATTAAGCTATAGGAGATACATTCAGCGTTCAAAAATGCATAGCATCGGATCACAAATCCAAATCGCACTTCCTACAAGGCATTGATCACACATACAACATCCAAATCGCATTTTTTGTGAAGCACAAATCACATGTTGGCATAGATCATTCCAATCACACCTCCTTCTCCAACAACAATCTTACTTGTGCAAGCTACTATTTGACTTCACGCCATACGCAGAACTACGACCCCGACCACACAATATATTGATCCATTATTACACAACAGTTGAAACTACAAATGTTTCATCAACACCCTTAATCGCTCAGAATCCAAACTTATCATATGCTAGCAGATTGCAAAAACAAATGGTGAATCACCAACTGAAATAAAGAACAAAAATTGAACCCCAAAACAGTAATTTTGGCCTTTGTATATGATCTTCATATGATTGTTCACAACCTTAGAATTTCATAATCAAGTGTGTGATCAATTGATGATTATATTGCTTGGGTGGGACCTCTTTTTATAGATAGCAAGAGAGACAAAGGAGGGGCCGACCCATCCCAAAAACAACATTGGAACCCATTTTTTGTGGAGCCAACAACATCAAAAACTCATTCAAATATTTTATGGAGCCGCCCAAAACTATCCCATCATAAAGTGATTTTAAATTTGAATAAAATAAACCATATGATGAGGTTGACCAATACATCATAAAGAAATTCCCCTTTTTGACGACCAATTTGGTCAACAAATTGAAACTGCCAGAACCATAAGATTTCCATTTAATTTTAAGACAAATTTGGACCAAAAGCATCATTCAAATTTGGGCACCATGAACTCACATTCGGGGCATCATCTTTGAAGGAGCATATCTCCATTGGAATCAACACTACAAGGACAATCAAATGCTAAAGGTCTTGTGTGCAAAAACATTCATCTTCCTCATCTTATTCTTCATCAAACGCACGGCATCATGACCACAACGCAGAAACCAGGGCTTCTTAACCAATGGAGCTTCCAAACAATGTAATCCATAGACGAATATTAAGAGCATTCAAAGACCGACATTGGCATCAATGACAACACCATTCAACAATCTCCCACTTTGTCACTGATGGCAACACACAGTCCCCCTACGATTACTAATCCCAATGTCTCCATGCCTTTGATCTTCCTTTCCTGATTTCTTTCTCACTTTGACATCAACGGCAAAGGGTTAGTCCCTCTAACGAAATATCATCCTCTGTCTTCTTGCAATAAGGCTTTTCTTCTTTGACTGCTTCTCTCCCCCTGACTTGTCAAGCCTATTATGGCTTGCCATAGTTTATTGCACCCGTTAATGAAAATATTTACCTCTATGACAAGTCCTCCTGCAATTCTTCAATCTTGAAAACTGCCCTTCGCTTCCTTTCAAATCTGCTAAACATAAAGCTAACTAATCTGCTCACACTGTTGATTATTGCTCTGATGACTTCTTCACATTCGCCATCTTACATTCCAAATCAAACAGATGAAGGACTGATTTTCAAATTTGCAACCACTGCTACTTAGACCCCCCCCCCTATACAACATTCACCCGACAGGGAGTCTTCAAGCTGGATTACTCAGAATAATGTATGCACTAGCTCTGCAACCAAAACATCTTCAACCTTGACATCTTCCACTGTAGATTCATCATGACCTTTCGACCAGTGTTGTGAAAATCGCGATAATATCGCGATAAATTGAAATAATCTCGATTTTTTCGCTGTCCCGATAAAATCGCTATAACTATGTGAAATAATCGCCAGAATTTTTTTTGCCAATTTTTATTGAATTTATCGCAATAAATTGAAATAATCGCGATAAATTTGAATTTATCGCGATAACAATCGAAATTATCGTGGGGGTCTCCAGCAGCGAGGTCTTATAATGTTTTTTTTTTGTTTTTTAAGGGGTGCTAAATGTTTGAAATGCAATTTTTTTTGAAAAAAACAAATAATTTGAGTGGGGCAGCTTAATGATCAAGTTTAGACCCTAGTTTTGATATGCTATTCATGGTAATGTTAAATTCTTAAAGTAAAAGGATGAAAATGAAGATTAAGGAGAATGTCACTTTTACTTAAATTTTTAACATTACCATGAAATGACTCAGGATGTTTGAGAGTGGTTCCGGCCTCATTGGATTTCATATCGAGAAAGTAGAATTTTAGATTTCATTCAAAATCTAGCAGACTTATCAGTTTTTCAGGATTTCAGGATTGGGAGATTGTAATGTTTCCAAGTGACACCACCTGCCCAGGCTACCCCTGCCACCAGTAGAGGACATGGTCTACCTCCTATAGCTCCTACTTCTAGTTCTTCAGCTTCTAGAGCATAGCAAACTCCACTGCCAACTCGACCAGCACCATCATCTACATCTAGAGGGAAAGGGAAAGCTGTGGCATTTTCTCGCAAGAGGGACAGAGGAAATCAATAGGATTAGACTTTAGTTATTTTCTTCATTTTATTGTATATGACATTATGACATGATGGGATACATTATTATATTTTTTATTGATATTTTGAGGCTGAGTTGGGACTCAGGAGTCAGGACTTACTATTTAGGACATGATTCAATGTTATGTGTGATTTTAGCACTATAAATGATATTAAACATCTTATATATTAGTTCTTTTATCATATTTATGTGTCAATGTATTTATTTTATGTTGTAGATGGTTTAGATATTAAAAAAATTGAAAAAAAAAAAATGAAAATTTTTGTACCAAACGACTATTTCCCGATTATTTCCAATTATTTCCCGATAATTCCGATTTTTTCCTCGCGCCGATATTATCCCGATAACGATTAATGCAACATTGCTTTCGACTTTACAAAACCAAAGAGCATAACCACTAGGAATTCTTCATTCACCTGATCCTATTGATTTTTCTTTCTTCTCCAAATCTTCTTGTCCCTGATATTAGAGTTCCCCTTCATGGAAGATTCCAACATGTATCTGCAATCATGAACTATATGTCCATAGTTATGACATTTGAAGCCTTATATATGGTACCTGAATGATGTAGGAGCTGACATATACTTTCTAATGATGAAGCCATTTGAATATCTATCTTGCATTTATGCAACCTTGCTTCTAGGGTTTTGATGATATCTTTGATGATCATCCCTGTCATAAGCTTTGCAATCCCTAGCCTTATGCCCAAAGATAGTACATGAAAAGCGATAACCATTAAACATACTAGTCTACCTGGATGAGTTGTCTTATCCTGAAGATCTTCTAAAGACATTCTTCCTTGGAGGAGGTACAATCATTTGTTGAGCATTACTTCTTGGAGTAGCAGCATTTTCAACCTTCTTTTGTCCTTCACTTTGATTTGGCCTTTGAAAGTTTTTTCCATTAGGCTTCTCTTCAACCTTTCTTTGTCAGGGCTTGGAGCTTGTGTCTTCATTGAATGGAGCTTCACCTGCTTCTTTTGCCTTCATCTTCAAGCAAGCAATTTCTTGATCCTTCTCAATACTAACGTGATTTTCCTTTCGACATCTTGCAAATTGCTCCTTCCGCCATTTTTGAACCTATTTATTTCATCTAGAGTTGCATCAAGTTCCTTTTGCTTTTGACTAACTTTTGCCTCGTACTTCTGAACAGATTCTTCTAATTGACTTGTCAAGTTTTTCTCTTTCTTTTCTGCTTCCTACATTTGAAGTCTTAAGAGAGCAACTTCTTCGAGTATGCGATTTCCTTCTTTGTTTTTCTAAGATCACTTAAGGCACTGATCAATTCTCTTTCCATGTCAATTATTGTTGCTTCTTCATCTACTTCATCTGAATTGCAATCATCATCATCATCTTCATCTTGACCTGCATGCTTCTTTGAGTAGAGATTGTTAAGCTTCTTCCAAAGCCTTTTGGTTGATGAGCATTCATGCAATTTGGATTTCACAGAATTTGGCAAAGCACTAAGAATGGAATTCATTGTTTTTGCATTATACCTTCTAGATTTGTATGTGGATGTGTTTCCAGAAACAACAATGTCATACATAATATCCATGAGCTTTCAAATATCCTTTCGTTCTGGATTACAATATTTCATATTTGGTTTCATCAAACTCCGAAGTTGGACTAACTTGATTCTCTTCATTAGTTGTAACGGATTTTGAGACAACTGCAATACCAGAGACTTCCTTTGCTCATTTGGATGTGTGCATCCTTCACTTTCCCATCTCTGTTGTCTTGAGATTTGCCTTCTAGTTGTTAGGGTGCAAATGAAGGAACTCAGTCTAATACCAAGTGTTGGAAATACTAGGGAGGGGTTGAATCAGTATTTCACTTAATTTAGTTAATTTTAATCTTTTGAGCATTAATTATCATTAGCATTATATCAAAACATAAATCAGTGACACCATTCAACAATGCACAACATTAAAGACAGTACACGAGATTTTTTGGTGGAAACCTTCTAGGAGAAAAACCACAGAACACTTTTATTATAGGTCTTCAATAATTAGATCAACAAGAAGCTCCAACTTCCAAGATTCTCTAGCAAAAATTGGAACAAGGCTCCAAACCCCTAATCTATTGTAGGAATTTACAGCGTAAGTTCCTCAGATAGAACACCAAAGGACATCGTTCATAAACAGATCACAGATCAGTACACTCTTGACGTGGTTAAAACCCTCAAAGAGGGATACAGTCCATGGCCTGAGCCAACACAGCCACTTCAAGCAATTTATTAATAAAAGAAAGAAAATTTACATAAGCTTCTCTCATGAACGGTCACCCTACAAATGACCATCCATGCTCTTTAAATAGAGATCATGGACCAATCGTGTGTTAAGCCATGGATCAAGTGTCGATAATACCAAGGAGAGAATAAACCGTTGGATCACTTCATGTCTAAAACATATCGTGACCGTCGGATTGTAAGTTACAAAAGTACATAGTAAAGAAACACACTTTACCTAACTCTACTTCCTATTATACTTAACTATTTCCTATGTGTCAGAATATCCTAACATCCCCCCTTAAGAACAACTTGGGATAGGATTAAAGGATGTACAAATATGACACAATAGGAGAAGGAATGAGGCATTAGAGCCTATCCCCCCTTAGTGACAACTTCTTAAACTCCAACCATAAATCGAAGTTTAGTAAACTTCGCCTCTGTGAGAGCCTTTGTAAAGATGTCTGCAACTTGATCATCCGTTAAACAATATTGCACTTCAAGAACATGGTCATGAATGAGCTTTCTGATGAAGTGCATGTGTAGTTCAATTTGTTTGTTGCACTAATGTTGGACTGGATATTTGCATAGTTGCATGGCACTTTGATTATCACACCAAAGTGTAGTCGGACGCTGCTGCTGAAAGCCAAACTCTGAAAGGATCTGATGAAGCCACAGGGTTTCCATACTACCTTCTACGGCACCACGATACTCTGCTTTTGCTGAAGAAAGAGAAATGGCACTTTGTTTCTTGCAAGCCATGTAATAGGTCCAGAACCAAGAGTGAAGATATAACCTACAAATTACAATAGACTTCCGATCATCAAGGTCACTAGCCCAATTCGAATCAGTGAAACCAACCAATAAAGGAGATGCTTCTGCATTGTAATGAATCCCAAACTGAACTGTACCTCGAACATAACGAAGTATTCTTTTCGCTGCTTTCAAATGACTTTCATGTGGGTTTTGCATAAACCAAGTAATAAGGCTAACAGCAAAGGAAAGGTCAGGACGGGTATGGGTTAGATACAAGAGTTTCCCTACAAGCTAGCGATATAAGGTAGCATCAACTTCAGGGAAAGTACACGCGACTGAAAGTTTGGCTCCAGACTGAAAGGGAAAAGGGGCTGGCTTACAGTCCTCCATGTGAAAATGGCATAGAAGATCACAGGCATACGTGAACTAGGAGAGAGAAATACCTTCCTTTGGATTGCAAGGCTTGAAGACCAAGAAAATAATGCAAGTGTCCTAAGTCTGTCATTTCAAACTGCTTTTTAAGGTTGGACTTCACATTGTTTATTTGGGATCACTACCAGTAACGATAAGATCATCAGCATAAACAACAAGAATGATAAGAGACTTACCCAGATTCTTGGTGTAGACAGTATTGTCAAAATGGCACCTAGAAAAGCTAGTATCTAAAAGAAAGCTATCCATTTTGGCATACCAAGCCCGAGGGGCTTGCTTGAGACCATAAAGGGATTTCTTAAGCCGACATACAAGGCTGGAGTCTGATTGTATAAAGCCAGGAGGTTGTTCCATATAAATCTCTTCATGCAAGAAGGCAGATTTAACATCCATCTTATGGACTTCCCATTTGAAAGAGGCAACAAGGGAAAGAACAAGGCGGACATAATTCATTTTGGCAACAGGGGAGAAGGTTTCAGTATAGTCAATGCCTTCAACTTGTGAAACGCCCTTAGCAACAAGACGAGCTTTATGTTTAGCAACTTTTCCATCTGGTCCAAACTTGGTTTTGTAAACCCATTTACATCTAACAAGTTTTCTTCCCTTTGGAAGAGGAACAAGATCTCATGTATCATTTGCCAATAATGAACGATATTCTTCATTCATAGTTGTGTCCCAATCTGGATGGCCTGAAGCTTCTGCAAAGGTGTCAGGGTCATAATTCGTTGAAGCTTGAGCCAGTAAAGAAGAGGCTCTATCAAACTGAGAACGTATACGTCGTTGATCAGTAGGATCACCTGCAAGAGCACCTGCTGCATCTCGACTAGCACGGGCCCATTTTGGAAGTTAAGGAGCTGAAAGAGGATCCCGAGAAAGCGGGGGAGGATTTTCATCCTCACTATCATCATCTGAAGAAGAAATATTTTCAGAGGTAGAAGGGATAGAGAGAGGTGGCACATCCACCGAACTAGGCTCGTAGGCCGATATATTTTCAACAAGCTTTACATCTCTTCTAATGATAACATTTTTGGATTTAGGTGAAAGAAGTCTATATCCTTTGACATCTTCATATATCCAACAAAAATACATTTTTCACTCTTAGGTTCTAAGGCTTTATGTTTTTTATCTGGAATATGGGCCCATGCTTCACTTCCAAAAACACGAAAGTGATTTACATCTGGTTTAATTGAGCTCCATGCTTCTTCTGGAGTGATATTCTTTAAAACCTTAGTAGGAGTGCGATTTACTATGCACAGTTAATTGCTTCTGCCCAAAGCTAAGTCCTTTAGATTGAAGCATACAATTAGCCATTTCCTTTAAGGTGTGATTCTTCCTTTCAACTACACCATTTCGTTGTGGAGTATATGGAACAGTATGTTACATTTGAATTCCATGCTCAGTCCAAAAGTTAATGAATTTGTTGTTAACATATTCTCAACCATTATCAAATCTTAGATTAAGAATTTGAGGTCCAGATTGTTTCTCAACAAAGGCCTTAAAGGCCAAGAACATGTTAAAGACTTAACTCTTGAGTTTTAAGAAGTAATTTACTGGAGAAATCATCAATGAAAGTTAAGAAATACTTTTAGCCAGAGAATGAAACAACTGGAAGTGGACCACATAAATCACTATGCACAAGTTGTAAAGGGGCTGAGAGGTGCCAAGAGGCACATTTTTCAAAACTATCCCGATGATGTTTTCCAAATACACATCCGAAACAAGCACCATCTCTGCAAGATACCATAGGAAGACCTATCACCATATTTTCTCTAAATAGATTTTGAAAGGAGCAATGGTTTAAGTGACCAAATCGTTCATGCCAAAGTTTGTTCACTTCATCATTATGAGCAACAAATACCGAGGGAAGGGTTGATGACCCAAAGTTGTTAAACTTATACAACCTTGTAGAATCATCCGCGATGCCAGTAGCTAAAATCTGTCTAGGATCTCGTAGGTCCTTATTTACAACATCATGAGGTGAAAATTCAACGATTTTACCTTCACCTGAATGAGTTATCTGATATACAGATAGAAGGTTGCAGGATAAGGTTGGAACACATAATACATCATTAAATTGACCATTGTCTAGATGAATAGTTCCAGTCCCTACAACACTAAGACATCTATCATCACCAACATATATATTTTTGGTGTTACAATCATTTAAAGAAGAAAACATGGCTTTGTTTTTGTCCATGTGATAAAAAAACTCCAAAATCAATGAGCCACACATGAGAATGAGAAGAAGAAGATACATTTAGTGCATAACCAGACCGAGATGCTTGACAACCACATGCAGAAAGTGTTATTCCTCAAGATGAAGTTGAAGTTGAAGAGCGCTCCAAATGGATGTTATGCTTCTTCATTGCTGCTTCCAAAGCTTCCATCTTCTTAAAGCATTTGGATTCTAAGTGGCCATCTCGATTACAAAAGTTGCAATGTCTATCAGTCTTCTTCCCTTTGTTTTTATTTGCCTTATCATTTTGTTGAATTGATTTTTCATTTTGAGACTGAAAGTGCTTAGGACCCTTGGTTCGTTTAAGACCATTCTTTTTAGGATGTTGCTTCTTAGGATTCTTTGAACTTGGTTGTTGTTAGGTGGCTAAGGCTTTCTTAGAAGAGTTTCCAAGATTAAAAAGACCAAGATGTAAGAGTTTTTCTTGTTCTCTTATTAAAGAATCACAAAAGGCATCAAAAGAGAGGGACTTGTAGTCTTGTCTTTGAGAAATAAAGGCTTCTCTAGTAGAATGGAAGGTGGAAACAAACAGAGTAGGCTAGTCCCAACTTAGTAAGAATGGAATAAATAAGGCTACCATCTTCTTTCTTAACCTTAACACCTTCTAAGAGAAATCTAAGGGTTTTGAACTTGGACAAAAAATCTTCAATGGAAGAAAAATTATTGGGGTCCAACAGAAGCAACTCATTTTCGAGTTGATGGGCTCTAATTTCATTTTTAATTCCAAAAACTTTATTGAGTTGATTCATTGCTTCATCAGGGATATCAAGTTCTGCGATATGGAATCTAAGGTTTGGAGAAATAGACATCCCTATCAACCCACGTGCTTGATCTTGCCTATTTTCCCATTTGGCTTGCTTATCTTCATCTTTAGGTTTGGACTCTCGGCCTAAGGCTATTTGATAAAGACCTTTACTTCTAAGTAAATCCTCCATGTAGAACACCCATTGAAAGTAGTTGGTGCTGTCAAAAATAGCTTGGTATGGACTTTCCATTTTAACAGAAACTGAAGCTGTAGACGTTGAAACTGTAGACGCTGAAACTAAGTGTTCCAATGGAAAGATCTTGAAAAATTAGGGTGATTCAAAAAAAACAGCTCTGAAAACGACTTCTGGATGAAGAAGTTTTGGCTTTTTGAAGAAAAGTTGTTGAAGATGTTGGCAAAGTGCGTGAATGCGCGGAAATGAATGATAATGATATATTTTAAAAAAATCTGCCCGCCCCCTTTCCAAACATAATCTAATTAGCTCACTTTAAAAAAAATTATGTAACCCACTTTTATAAATAAGTGAAAGTCAGTTTTACAATGGTACTTTATGAGCTACCCACTAAATTGTAACTTAAATAAAAGATAAAGAGACTTTAGAATTATAAGTGACCCACTTTTTATAATGGGTGAGAACACTTTTACATAAAGGAACTTCAAAACATAAGTTACATGTGCTTTTTGAAAAAGTAACTCAACAAAAAACAAGACTTGAACTCAAGACCGCTATTCTCATAAAGTAACTTTGGACCAAGTGAGCTAGTTTAAATGGTTAGTATTTTTTGGAAAAGAGGAAGTGGGGGGGGGGGGGGTGTTTAGTCATTGAAGCTTTGGGGTGCATACTTACTTGAAAAAGGCCTTTTTGCCTACAAAACAAAAAACCACACAACCCAACACGGACATGCAAAAAAAACCAAACCTTGTGGCTTGAAGATACCTTTTGCCAGAAACTAAATATTTTCCTCAATGTTTCTGATTTTCCGAGATCACACTAAGGCGGGCGGAAAAGAACATATGCATGAGAAAAATCCTTCATTTCTGTTTCTGATTTGCCTAGATCGTGCAGAGTCGTGAGGCAAAGAGCATACGCAGAAATGAAAGGTATAGATACGGTAATAAAAAAACAGAGATAAATAAACCGAAATCAATAAAGAGATAAATAACTAAAACTACAAATGAACATTGTATACCTCCAGATCTTAAAAATAACATAGCTAGGGCTACCGGAAACCTTTTCGCGTGAAACGAAAGGGGTTCCTCACTGGAACAGATGCTCCTAACACAATAAAATAGTCCTCTCGGCCCGAAAGCAGTCAGAAACAATAGATCTAGGAAATGACAGTCGGATGCAGTTGTACCTCACAAACAGATCACAAATCAGTACACTAGTATTCTTGACGTGGTTAAAATCCTCAAAGAGGGAAACAGTCCACGGCATTAGCCAACGCGGCCACTTTAGGCAATTTATTAATAAAAGAAAGAA
Source organism: Pinus taeda (assembly GCA_000404065.3). Taxonomy (NCBI): domain Eukaryota; kingdom Viridiplantae; phylum Streptophyta; class Pinopsida; order Pinales; family Pinaceae; genus Pinus; species Pinus taeda. The sequence continues at coordinate 283,833 of APFE030973391.1, forward strand.
AATTTACATAAGCTTCTCTCATGAACGATCACCCTACAAATGACCCTCCATGCTCTTTAAATAGAGATCATGGACCAATCGGGTGTTAAGCCACGGATCAAGTGTTGGTAATACCAAGGAGAGAATGAACCGTCGAATCACTTCATGTCTAGAACATATCGTTACCGTCGGATTGTAAGTTACAAAAGTACATAGTAAAGAAACACACTTTACCTAACTCTACACTAGACCAAGTTATACTTAACTATTTCCTATGTGTCGGAATATCCTAACATTTATCACCTCCAACTGAAAGGATGTTCCAACACCCTGGCTCACCAACCCCAACTGGAAGGAGGTTCCAACCCCCTAGTTTTATCAGTTCCAACTAAAAGGACACTCCAACGCCCAGCACAGGGTCACACCTACCCTAGCACCAACCTGCCACCTTGAAGTATTTCCAGGCTTCAACCTAAGGGAGACTTCACTCTTCACCTTGTACCACCCAACCAACCTGAATATAAACTATAGAAGAATAAGATACTCTGGATACACTGCCCAACCAATGCTATCAATACCATTGTTGTATTACATTTTCTCTTGTCATGTCACTATCACAATATTATGTAAGTGCCATTGTTATCATTGCTAACTCAAGGTCATCACCAACTATATAAAATTTATGTGCTCAAACCCTAACAACATAAATAACTTTGCCAAGTACAACCCTTGTCTCAACAACTATGTGTAGAACATATACATGTCTCTAAGATGAAATCACTATACCAATAACATCCTATAGGCAAGACAATTTGTTTGCCAAACCAGACCCAATAATAACATCAAACCCTAATCGTCGCCTACAGAACAACCAAACCCTAGCAACTTGTAACAACAATCTAATCTACAACTCTTCGCAACAAAAAAAATGTTGATTTTAAACCCTAGCAGTAGGTCTTAATATTAATTTGTCCAAACAAATAACCACACTCATCTTTTTATCAATGGCAATGCAAGCATGTAACGAACAAAGTTCGTATACTCAGAGGAATGCTCTGATACCAGATGGTGCGAACAACCGATTAATTGTCAGAAAAAACATATATTTTTTATTAATAACTTGAATGATGTTGTTCCATACCACCTCGGGTGCTTCTTGGTGAAAGGCATGATCTTTAATCGTGCCCTTTAGCCTAATTAATATAAAATTACAGAATTACTAATCTGTTTATATAACAAAGCCTCAAAAGTTTGCTCACATATAGATTTCTTCGTAAGAACCCTCAACAAAAATACCAGCAGTAGTACAATGGTAATAAAACACTAATATATATCAGCCTCAACAATGTTTTGTTATTTGTACTTGGAATATTGGCAACGTGTAACAATAGCATTAATGCAAATATTCTACAAGAATATAATGCAACATTATTAACATACTTAGCATCTAGCATCAGTAATATATTTCGTCTTCAATACACTAGCAACTGCAACAATGTTTTGGAAATGACATACAAATTTCTACATCAATCCCGCACAGCCAACCATACATCCAAACTAATCATTTTGTGCACACGCAATCTATTTATTTGTAGGCAACCACCTATGATCTATAATCATAAGAGTTCAATATGCTAGCAAACACATCGTTTGCAAACCCTTTATCGAAACCCTTTCTCACTCAGCATGTAGAGACAATTCCCTTTATCCACACGCACAAATAAGATACAGAAGCACAGCCATATACTCTCTGTCATGCACAGGAAAATGCTCTGCCACTTTTTCACATGCACACTCTAGTCCAGCATGTCAATCCACACTTCTAATTGTGCGCACATCAGTTACAGATGTATGTAATCAACCTTTTCATTTGCAACTTGCACATCAGTTACAGATGTATGTAATCAACCTTTTCATTTGCAACTTGCACTCTACATGAACACACTTCAGACTATATAGTATAATGTGCACAACATCTAAACTCAAAACTACCAACTTGAGATACTTCATTCGTAGGTTGTCTCACGTTGACATTACACATAGATATACATCAGCTCTAATTGCACCAAGGCACAAGAGACTTCATCAGGATCAATTTGCGTCGCATTCTCTGCAACAACTTTGAAACACCAAACAAAACATTCAGGTCTCTAACCCATGTGTAACAGTGTTCGCCCTTTCCTCATGTACACCACAAACATGTTACATTCTCTGTTTCATCACTATGATTTGGTAGGCAGAAGATTAACTTAGTGTTGAATGCAAACAACATTACTCATTCAGCCTCGGAAAGCGCAATGTGTGTGTAATCCGATCATCGATGCAGTGGTGTATTCATTTGGTTCTGATCGCTCACCATCTGACCTGAGATCAATACA